>BPLR01018666.1:0-60678 GCA_021605095.1 Caerostris extrusa
AAGAAGTTCGTATTTTCATACAACTAAATTTCTGCTATGATATTATTAAGTTAATTAAATTAAATGTTAGTTTATGGTAAAATATTTAATTTAAAGGATAAAAGTTTTATTTTAGTTTAATAGTTAAAAGGGTTGTCTTCTGAAATATAACAAAATGTAAATACTATTAATGTAATAATCAAAGACGATTTATAATTCATTTGATTACTTCATGTTGTAAGAATTTGGAAAATAGACATTATTCTTCACCTAAAATTTTAAGGATGTCAAATCATTGTAAATTGACATACATTTAAGAGACGTTTTAAAGTATTGGTTAGTAAAATTATTAAGACATTATGGATCTATAAAAATTTAATTTTTTTCCTTAAACAACAGTATTTTGTGCAGAATTAATTTTCATTAACTGGTAACTACAGTAATCCTTATCAGACGATTCATAATTATTTTGATTAATTCACGTGGAATATAATTCTTCACCTAAAACTTTAAAGATGTGAAATCATTGTAAGAATTGACATCAATTTTAAAACATTTTTTAAAAATCGGCTTGTTAAAATCGTTGTAAGTTATGGATCTATAAAAATTTGATTTTTTGTTTTCTTAAACAACAGACGCCTCCAATTAAAACTATAATTATTCTTGTGTGCTATAAATTAATGTGGTAATTAGTATCATCTTTAGTTTATAGTACGCAAAGATAATTATAGATTTAATTGGTGGCAGAGAACATATCTTAAGGAAAGAAAAATTTGCAAATGGTCAAACTATTTCATTGTAACACGAAAGACTATTGAAGACAATAAGTAATTTAAGCTGGACACTGTCACCCACTCAGATCATTAAACCTTTCAGTCATGATCACCCGAATCACCCCTGTGAAACAACTAAATCACAGCACCTTGAAAATGAGAAGCAGCACCCCCACAATCAGGACCGAGGCTCGTTCTCTAGCAAGCCCACTATCTGTTCAAAAGCCCCACAAATTTCATTTGCAGCCGTCAAATAACGGCTAATCTAACTAACAAACGCTCAGCCGCCTTTTTCGTCAAATACATTCAGCACATTTCCACATACATTCCTCCATAGCGATGGAAGCTACCCGCCAAGGGCTTATCAATAAGCCCTCCACGGCTGAATCCATAAACAGTAATTACAGACGAGAGGAATAACAAGTTTTAATAACAAGTTAATAAGTTTAATTAGTTTTAATAACAAGTTAAGACGAGAGGAAATAAATTCGCAATGCTGCCCGCACTCGTCTTTGGTATGTGGCGAAAAAATTTCACCAATTGGAAAACAGCTTTATCATCGATCAGCCCGGTGTGCCCGCTCTGATATGTAAATACTTACCTCCTTATAGCAGACAATTCCACCCCAAAAGGATCTGCACTTTTTGTTGTTGTTGTTCTTGCTGTTCGGTTCGAATTCTGGCTGCCTTGTTCTTGGAGTTATTTTAAGTGGAATGTCGGTGGACGGGTAAGAATGTCGGTGGTGTGCAATTTGAGCGGCTTGTTTTCTTCTTTGTTTGGTTCCTCTGTTAATGTTTAATGCCTTGATGCAGTCAATTTGGGGAAATTAATTTAACATGGCTTTTGATTAAATAATACGTAATAGTGGCATAGTTAGAATAGTTTCATAGATATAACATGGAAGTTAGGAAAGTATTTGGCGTATATTTATTTTAATTTTTTATAATCGTGATTGTTTATGTGTGCATATACTTAAAACGCTATTGTCTTACTTTTTACAAGAAAGTATGAGTTAGTTTAATTAATTATATAGTATAGATAATGATATAAATTTAGATATAGATAATGACATTAATTTTATTATGTAGCGGGATATAGATAATGACATCCACATGAGAAATAGGTAATGAATTTAAGAATAATGTTCATGTGATGTTTTAATCAGAATTTTATTAATTTGTTTCATATATTTTTGATCAAATAATAAAAGATTTCTCTTAAGATTTTTGTAAAGGAAGTATTATAACTTGGGTAAAATTACATATTAAATCACTAAAATAAATTTACGAAGAATGTTCATGCGATGTTTAATCAGATTTTCGGGAAATTATTTCATATATTGGTGAGATATATATCAAAAGATTTCTCTCGAGAATTTTGTAAAAAGTATTACAACTTGGCTTAAAATTATATATTAAATCACTAAGATAAATTTAAGGAATTTAAGAATAATGTTCATGTCATGTTTAATCAAACTTATAGAATTTATTTCATATATTTGTTATTCAAACACCAAAAGATTTCTCTCTAGTTTTCATAAAAGAAGTATCACAACTTGGGGGTAAAATTAAGTATAAAATTATTAAAAACTATGCAAAATTTATGCCACAGACATTTATTAACAGAAATTAAAACTTGCAACATTCATTAAAATGCTTATTATTATGATTCTAAAGAATTTATATACAATTATTGGGGTGAAAGCCAGTGACAGGAGCTCGGTGTCCCAGATTTGTGCCATGGATGTTTTTAGTTGTTCGGAATAAACTTTAAATAGCAGGTCTCAATCTAATATGACTGTAGAGGAAGCTGACACCCCTCTTAAAAAAGAACATTTCCTGTCTCGAAATCTGCCACTAGATAGCCCACCATGGGGCTGTTGTATCAATTAAGTAGAAGATAAAATTATTATTATTTGTGTATGCATATTTTAAATGTGTCAAATAAATGTGCTATAAATTGTTGAATTATTTAAATATATGAAGCAGTAGAAAATATTTTTATATAAACGTATCATATATTACCAATTCTATGCTTTGTATTGCCTAAGTTTATCTATTTATAACCATTTGTTTATAATACATGAATGATTTTCACATGAAAAAAATTTAAATATTAATTTTCCAGACAAAAATTACTTATCAAATCCAGTTCAGTATATTTATATATCAGTTACATACAATATCAGTTCAGTATATTTTATATATTTTTGTAATTTTTATTACTATTAAGTTTTTGAATTGAGATTGTATGATTACTATCAAAAATATTTATTTCTAAGGTTATCATAAAAAATATTTCTTACAATTACGTTACGCAGCATATAAAAGGAAAAGGGCCAGTTCATTAGACACAAGATCCTTTAAAAGAAAATGGAATTCAATCCCATGATTGACACACACAGTATTAATCTCCTGTTACCAGTTTGAGATACTGGATAACCCTCAAAGATCATCATAACAAATAAATCCCAACAAAAATCAAAAAAGAAAATAGAATTTTCTGACATCCATCGAAAAATCTCATTCCATTACGTAACTGGAACTGCAACCTTTCATCTAGGATTAAGAAATCCCCACGGCCATTCTTCCGCTGAAGTTGGAGGGCAACAATAGTTCTTGTGTACATAAAAAATGTCAGGCAAAACTTCCATTACGTTAAGAAAGTTCGGTCGAATTTCTGTATCTTTTCGGTGATGGGAACTTTAGGGAGGATTTAAGCACATTTGTCCACCCCTCTCCCTTTTATTCTTTATTCCATCCCTTTTTCCATTTCAGCCATCATGTCAGTTTTGTCAGACAAGAAAACATGCGTAAATAGTTGAGATGTATTCAAACTTTCGACACACATGCGGCTGAATTCATACACGAGGGTGACTGGAGATCCTTTCAAAAATTTAAAGGATTTCTTTGTTGATGATATTCGCCTTTTGTTTGCTAAGCTGGGATTTATAATAGGAGAACTTTTAATTTAAATAAAATATCAAGCTGTATATCTCATATGATCCTAAATGATTGTGCCCATATTTAAAAGAACTTTTTAATAAGAAACTTCAAAAATGACAATTCTACCAGACAATGAATTTGATAATATTCGGACACACTTAGTATTAATTTCCTGTTACCAGTTCGAGATACTGGATAACCCTAAAAGACCATCATAACAAATAAATCTAACAAAAAACAAAAAGGAAAAAAGTAAGGGAATTTTCCGACATCCGTCGAAAAATCCATTCATTAGTTCTCCAAAAAAATCCGAATCCATTCCAAAAAGGGTGACTGGAAATTCATTCAAAAATGCCTTGTTGATGATATTCCATTTTGTTTGCTTAAGCTGGGATTTATAATAAGACAATTTTAATTTAAATGGAATATCAAGCTGTATTTTTCATATGATCCTAAAGGATCGTGACCATGTGTTTAAGCGATTTAAAAAAGAGACAAAAAAACAGGAAGTCATAAGATTTAAAAGAACTTTTTAATGAGAAACGTGAATAATGAAGTATTTGTAAGTGTATTAATATTTGCTGTAAGAAATCATTTTAAATAATTAAAAATGTTTACTATGAAATTAAAATTTATAGTATTATAAATAATTATAATTGTAAAAATAATTGTTTTATTTTTGTTTAAACTTACAGTCCGCTATTTAATTTTGTACAAGACAACATAAAAATAATATTAATTTTCTTACAAATATAAAATATTAGAAATGGTCGAAGAAATTGCTTTTAATTAAACTTTTTATAATTAACTAAATGCAACTGAAATAGAATTATAATTATATTATATGATTAAATTATTTAAATAACTAAAATTTTTTACTATTAAATTATGTATCATTATTTAATAGAATTTCTTACTTTTTGATAAAAATGGCATTAAAAGAAGGATGTATTATTTCCATGTCGGTATTTAAAATGTACTTGAATATAGAAAGATTAAATCACAGGAAAAAAATTATTACACAATTAGAAAACCCTGTAATTTATTAAATTATGTTTAGTTTTTATTCGAAAGTATATATATTTAAAAATGTTTTCTAATAACAGAAAAATATTTAAATAATTTTATGTTAGACATCAACTAAAATTGCATTAAGTTACTTAATCATTAATTAGATTACATGGAGATGGGGAAAAAGAAAAACTTACATACACAAGAAGCATACCTACATAAATTTATTTTATTATGATTTATGTTTTATTAGAATAATATACAATTTTCATATTGAAGTCATAGAATATCACGAAATACTCAAATACCACAAAATAATTACTTCTCATATTCAACCAACTTTCCATCAAAATACTACACTGAAATCCCTAATCCCTTCCTACAAGATCAAATAACAAACTTCATTACTCATTTCCCATATTTCTGACCAATATACGCCCTCATCTTCCAAGAACATGGAACACAGTTCTACTTGCCAAGAATAACACCCGTGCCCTTTTCTACTTACATAATTCGCCCGTAATCTTTGGCATCATTACAGACCGAAAAAAAAGGAAGAAAAATGTCGGGGTGCCACCAACTGCCTTGCGCATAATGATTTCCTCCCCTCAAGTGCTGCCGGATTCTTCCTGGACTTGCCCATCACAGCGATCCGCCTCTGTATGGTCCATCCGTCCGTATTTCTGGAACAGATGTCCGCTGCTAACGACCAGATGGAAGTCCCACCCGGGGCTTTCCCCTGCCTTCATTTGCATAGAATTAAATACGGGACAGTCCCGCCGAAAACGAGTGGCGGCCTTCCTTCAGAACGGTTAGGCTAATTAAGACTTTTGAGGTATTTTCTGAACCTTTTCCTGTCACGGCCCCGTGTGGGGATCAGCGACAAAATGAATTGAGATGGAAAACCATGAATAATTTTAAAAACATATTGGAATTCCTCATGTAATATCCCCCAATAATATACATTATCCTGAACGAATTGAGTACGAAAACTGAGGAAAATTTTAAACAGTGGGATTACCATTACATAATATGCAGCCTACTTCCTGTATGACCACAAAATGAATTGAATTTGAAAACTGGGGAAAGACTAGTGCATTTGGATTTCTAGTATGCAATGTCGTGCTTTTGCATTCTAATATCGAGTATATATCAAAATTCACGATGATATCTCACTATAAGAATCGGATAAATGATACTTTCTTGATTTAATGAAAGTATAAATTTACTTGGTTATGTGGAGCTATAAGATTTATAACCAAATTAAAATTTTAAGATATACAATATTTTAGACAATAGTTAAGAATATATAGATCAAAGTGGCTTACATTTCATTTTATAAATAAATAAAAAAATATATGAAAATACAATAGATATTTTTTTCGGAATAAAGTTTTGTGATAGATTAGAATAGGGACAGACGTAATATATGGTTCAATATAAATGTAAATTCTAATGATGAACTGCTGAATTTTAATATATACGGTACGCAGCAAACAAAGTATAAAAAAATCTAAAAAAAAAAGAGAATCCAGTGCGAACATATGAAATATTAAATACTGAAAAACTTTGCAATATTAAAAACTGTATTATGACCCGACTGCCAATTAGCCATCGCCTGGACATTGGTTTGAATTCTGGCGGTGGCATAGATGTTCATTAATGGTTCGAAATTCACCGTAAACTGTAGGATCTGTTCTAATTAGCCTGACTAATTTGATTTAGTAGGTGTTTTTTAATTCGTGATTGGCATAGAAAAATTATTCGTAAATTCACAGAATTCCGATTTTCGTTTAATTAAAGACATATCCAGGAAATTTAGGCATTGATGATTAATACTGGTAATTAATATTATCGTTAGTTTATAGTACAAAATAATAATTATTGTTTTAATTCGTGGCAGTGAATACATCTCAAGGAAAGAAAATATTTAAATGGTCAAAATATTTTATGATAATACGAAAGCCTATTGAAGACAATAAGTAATTAAAGCTGGACACTATCACCAGCTCAAATCATTAAACCCTTCAGTCATCATCATCCGAATCAACCCTCTGAAACAACTAAATCACAACACCTTGAAAATGAGAAGCAGCACCCCACAATCAAGACCGGGGCTCGTTCTCCAGCAAGCCCGCTATCTGTTCAAAAGCCCCACAAATTTTCTTTTGCAGCCGTCAAATAACGGCTAATCTAACTAACAAACGCTCAGCAGCCTTTCCCGTCAAATACATCCAGCACATTTCCCACATACATTCTCTCCACAGCGATGGAAGCTACCGCCAAGGGGGCTTATCAATAAGCCCTCCCCGGATAATCCATAAACAGTAATTACAGACGAGAGAATAACAAGTTTTAATTTAAATTCACAATGCTGCCCGCACTCGTCTTTGGTATGTGGCGAAAAATTTCACCAGTTGGAAAACTGCTTTATCATCGATCAGCCCGGTGTGCCTGTTCTGATATGTAAATACTTATACCTCCTTATGGCAGACAATTCCACCCCAAAAGAATCTGCACTTTTTGTTGCTGTTGTTGCTGCTGTTCGGTTCGATTCTGGCTGCCTTGCTCTTGGAGTTAATTTTAGTGGAATGTCGGTGGACGGGTAAGAATGTCGGTGGTGTGCAATGTGAGCGGGTTGTGGTCTTCTTTTGTTAGGTTCCTCTGTTAAAGTATAATGCCTTGCTGCAGTCAATTTAATTGAAATTAATTTAGCATGGCTTTTGATTAAATAATACGTAATAGTGGCATAGTTTGAATAGTTTCATAGATATAATATCAAAGTTAGGAAAGTATTTGGCTTATAGTAAATTGAATGTTTTAATTTTATGATCTTAGTTGTTTATGTGTTTATATATAAACTTAAAACACTATTGTCTCATTTTTTTCTAATAAGAATGAGTTAGTTTAATTAGTTATATAGTTTGATATAGATAATGACATTAATTTGATTATGTAGGGTGATATAGATAATGGCATGCACATTCGAAATTGGTAATGAATTTAAGAGGAATATTCATGTGATATTTAATCAGAATTTCATTAATTTATTTCATAGTTTTGTTATGTAAATATCAAAAGATTTCTCACAAAATTTTTGTAAAAAAGTTTACAACTTGGCTTACAATTATATATTTAAGCACTAAAATGAATTTAAAAAATGCTCATGTAATATTTAATCAGACTTTTAGAATTCATTTCATATATTTGTTATTCAAATACCAAAAAGATTTCTCTCTAGTTTTTTTTTTATAAAAGAAGTGTCACAACTTGGTTACAATTACATATTAAATTGCTAAAACTATGTAAAATTTATGCCAGAGCCATTTATTAACAGAGATTAAAACTTGCATCCTTCATTAATTTTTTTTAATATGATTCTAAAGAAATATTTATAACTGGATAAAATTATTCGGCTTTGTGGTGATTGTGGTGGATTTTGGCTTCGAGTGATTAGCACTCTGGAGCTCCGTGGGATAGGTTTCAAGTCCGATTTCGGCGGTATGCCACAGATGGCGTGGTGGTTCGAAATCCACTTTAAATTGCAGCTCCCGATTGTAGAGAATTGGACGTAGGGTTCACACCCTACCTCTTAAAAATAAAACCTCTTCTGTTTCGAAATCTGTCAATAGGCAAACAGACTTGGTGCATTATGGGGTTGTGGCGCCAATGAAGAAGAGAACATTGTTACTTTTTGTGTATGTGTCAATTAAATGTGCGATAAATTGTCGAATTACTTAAATATATGAAGCTTTAGAAATTTTTAAATAAACGTATCATATATCCGCAAATCTGTGACTTTTACTCTCAATGTCCATCTATTTATACCCATTTGTTTATAATACATGAATGATTTTAACGTGAAAAAAATTACTATAATTTTTCCGAAACATACAGATTACTTATCAAATCCATTAGTTTTAATATATTTTGAATACTTTCAAAAACTTTTATTAGTATTAAGATTTTACCGATTTGAGATTCTAAGATTACCATCAAAAATATTATTTCTAAGGTTGTCACAAAAAAAAATATTTCTTGCAATTACGTTCCAGAGTACATAAAAGGAAAAAAAGGCCAGTTCGTTAGACACAAGATCCTTTAAGAGAAAATGGAATTCAATCCTAAGCTCGACACACTCAGTGTTAATCTCCTGTTACCAGTTCGAGATATTGGAAAACCCTAAAAGACCATCATAAAAAATAAATCCAAACGAAAACCAAAAAAAGAAGAATTTTCCGACATCCATCGAAAAATCTCATTCCATTACGTAACTGGAACTGCAACCTTTCATCTAGGATTAAGAAATACCCACGGCCATTCTTCCGCTGAAATTGGAGGCCAACAATAGTTCTTGTGTACATAAAAAATATCAGGCAAAACTTCCATTACGTTAAGAAAGTTCGATCGAATTTCAGTATCTTTTCGATGATGGCAACTTTTAGGGATGGATTCGAGCACATTTTGTCCACTCCCCCTTTTATTCTGTATTCTATCCCTTTTTTTCATTTTAGCCATCATTTCAGTTCTGTCAGACAAGAAAACATGTGTAAATAGTTGAGATGTATTCAAACTTTCGTCACACATGCGGCTGGATTCATACACGAGAGTGACTGGAAATCCGTTAAAAAAAAAAAAAAAAAAATGCTTTGTTGATGATATTCCCTTTTGTTTGCATAAGCTGGGATTTAATAATAGAGAAGCTTTAATCTAAATGAGATATCAAGCTGTATTTTTCATGTGAGCTTAAATGATCGTGCCCATATTTTTAAACGATTTTAGAAGAAAGATAATAAAAAAACTTTTTCTTTATTCTTTATTCCATACCTTTTGCATTTCAGCCATCATTTCAGTTCTGTCAGACGAGAAAACATGTGTAAATAGTTGAGATGTATTCAAACTTTCGACTCGCATGCCGCTGAATTCATACACGAGGATAACTGGAAATCCATTAAAAAAATGCTTCGTTGATGATATTCCCTTTTGTTTGCTTAAGGCTGGGATTTGTAATACGGCAAACAACAATAGGGCAAACTTTGAATTTAAATGAAGATTTTAGCACTGTTTTTCCTATCTAAATAATCGTGTCCATATTTTTAGGCGATTTAAAAAAAAAAAAAAAAACAGGAAGTCATAAGATTTAAAAGAATTTTTTAATGAGAAACGCCAAAAATTGCTATTCTATCAGTCAGTGTGAATTAGATAATATTCACTTTTGTATATTTATAATAGAGCAAATTTTAATTGAAGTGAAATATCAAGCTGTATTTTTTTCATATGATCCTAAAAGATCGCGCCCATATTTTTAAATGATTTTAGAAGAGATAGAGAGTAAAAAAAAAGGGAGTCATAAGATTTAAAAGATTTTTTTCACGAGAAACTTCAAAAATGAATATTCTACCAGATAATGAAGTATTTGTACCTGTATTAATATTTGCCAAAAAAATTTAAATATTAATTTTCGCAGACATAAAAACTACTTATCAAATCTATTAGTTCAGTATATTTTAAATATTTTTAAAACATTTTTGTCAGTACTAAGATTTTTCCGAATACAGATTCTAAGATTACAGCAGAAAATATTTATTTCTAAGGTTATCATAAAAAAACATTTCTTACAATTACGTTCCAGAGTATATAAAAGTAAAAAGACCAGTTCGTTAG
The DNA here is from genome assembly GCA_021605095.1 of Caerostris extrusa. Classification (NCBI taxonomy): domain Eukaryota; kingdom Metazoa; phylum Arthropoda; class Arachnida; order Araneae; family Araneidae; genus Caerostris; species Caerostris extrusa. The sequence goes on from BPLR01018666.1 coordinate 10,373, forward strand.
GCACAAGATCCTTTAAGAGAAAATGGAATTCAATCCCATGATTCACACACACAGTATTAATCTCCTGTTACCAGTTTGAGATACTAGATAACCCTCAAAGACCCTCATAACAAATAAATCCCAACAAAAATCAAAAGAAGAAAAAAAAGAATTTTCCGACATCCATCGAAAAATATCATTCCATTACGTAACTGGAACTGCAACCTTTCATCTAGGATTAAGAAATACCCACGGCCATTCTTCCGCTGAAGTTGGGTGGCAACAATAGTTCTTGTGTACATAAAAAATGTCAGGTAAAACTTCCATTACTTTAAGAAAGTTTGGTCGAATTTCCGTATCTTTTCGATGATGGGAACTTTAGAGAGGGATTCAAGCGCATTTTGTCCACCCTTCGCTTTTTTTTATTCTTTCCTTCCATCCCTTTTTCCATTTCAGCCATCATTTCAGTTCTGCCAGACAAGAAAACGTGTGTAAATAGTCGAGATGTATTCAAACTTTGAACACGCATGCGGCTGAATTCATACACGAGGGTGACTGGAAATCCCTTTTAAAAAATGCTTTGTTGATGATATTCACTTTTGTTTGCTTAAGCTGGAATTTACAATAGGGCAACTTTTAATTTAAGTGAAACTTAAGCTATGTTTTTCATATGATCCTAAATGATCGCGTCCGTATTTTTAAACGATTTTTTGAAGACAGAAAAAAAAAAGAAAATAAATAAAATCATAAAATTTAATAGTGGCCTAGTTAGAATAGTTTCATATATATAATATCAAAGTTAGGAAAGAATTTCGCTTATAGTAAATTGAATGTGTTTAATTTCTGTAATCGGGATTGTTTATGCGTTTATATATATATACTTAAAACGCTATTGTCTTATTTTTTCTAATAATAATGCGTTAGTTTAATTAGTTACGTAGGGGGATATAGATAATGACATTTATTTAGTTATGTAGTGTGTATAGATAATGACATCCATATGAAAATAGGTAATAAATTTAAGAAGAATGTTTAATCAGTATTTCATTAACTTACGTTATATATTTGTCTTCCAGATATCAAAAGATTTTCTCAAGATTTTATAAACGGGTTAAATATATCTTGGGTTAAAAACAACACAACTTGGGTAGTACAAGTACACCTATTCAGGAAATTTAGGTGTCGATGATTAATTCTGGTAGTTGAAACGTAAAAGTTATCGTTAGTGAACGTTATCATTATTAAACGTATTATCTTTTAAACAATAATAATTATAGTTTTAATTGGGAGCAGTGCACATATCTTAAGGGACGAATAATTTTCAAATTGTCAAAATATGTTATGATAACACAAAAGACTATTGGAGACAATAAGTAATTTAAGCTGGACACTAACACCAACTCAGACCATTAAACCCTTCAGTCATCATCATCCGAATCAACCCTCTGAAACAACTAAATCACAGGGCCTTGCAAATAAGCGGCAGCACCCAACAATCAGGGTCGAGGCTCATTCTCCAGGCCAGCCCGCTATCTGTTCAAAAGCCCCACAAATTTCCTTCGCAGCCGTCAAATAACGGGTAATCTAACTAACATACACTCAGCCGCCGTTTCGGCCAAATACATCCAGCACATTTCCCACATTCATTCCTCTCCAAGCGATATAAGCTACAGCCAAGGGCTTATCAATAAGCCCTCCGCGGCTAGTCCATAAACAATAATTACAGACGAGAGGAATAACAAGTTTTAATTTAAATTCGCAATGCTGCCAGCACTCGTCTTTGGTATGTGGCGAAAATTTTCACCAATTGGAAAACTGCTTTTTATCATCGATCAGCCCGGTGTGCCTGTTCTGATATGTAAATACTTACCTCCTTATGGCAGACAATTCCACCCCAAAAGGATCTGCACCTTTCTGTTGTTGTTGCTGCTGCTGTTCGGTTCGATTCTGGCTGCCTTGTTCTTGGAGTTAATTTAAGTGGAATGTCGGTGGACGGGTAAGCATGTCGGTGGTGTGCAATCTGAGCGGGTTGTGGTCTTCTTTTGTTTGGTTCCTCTGTTAATGTTTATTGCCTTGCTGCAGTCAATTTAGGGGAAATTAATTTAACGTGGCTTTTTATTAAATAATAAGTAATAGTAGCATAGTTAGAATAGTTTCATAGATGTAACATCAAAAGTTAGGAAAGAATTTGGCTTATAGTAAATTGAATGTTTTAATTTTTATAATCTTAGTTGTTTATGTGTTTATGTATGTACTTAAATCACTATTATCTTACTTTTTTTCAAGGAGGTTTGAGTTAATTAGTTAAGTAGGGGATATAGATAATGACATTAATTTGATTATGTAGTGTATTATAGATAATGACATAAACATGAGAAATAGGTAATGAATTTTAGAAGAATGTTCATGTGTTGTTTTAATCAGAATTTCTTTAATTTATTTCATATATTTGTCGTGCAAATATCAAAAAATTTCATTTGAGATTTTCTTAAAAAGAAATATTATAACTTGTGAATTAACTATTGAATCACAATTAATTTAATGAATTTAAGAAGTATAATCATATGATGATTAATCAGATTTTTAGAAATTTATTCCATATATTTGTGATGCAAATATCAAATGAAATTTTGTATAAGAAGTATTAAAACTTGGCTTAAAATTACTTCCTAAATCACTAAAGTAAATTTAACGACTAAGGATTATTAGACCTTTAGGATTTAAATCATATATCTGTTATTCAAATACCAAAAGATTTCTCTTTAGTTTTTTACAAAAGAAGTATCACAAATTGGGTTAAAATTACATATTAAATTACTAACACTATGCAAAATTTATGCCAAAGACATTTATTAACAGAGATTAAAACTTGCATCATTCACTAAAATGATGCAAGTTTATGTGTAAAAATGCTTATCAATATGATTCTAAAGAATTTAAATGAAATTTGGCGAGTGATTCCTTTCGGTGCCACAGATTTGTGCCATAGATTTTTGTAATGGTTCGGAATAAAATTTAAGTCATAGATCCCGGTCTAATATAACTGTAGAAGATTGGGATTAGAGTTGCCAACCCTACTCCTTAAAAAGAAAGCATCTCCTGTCTAGAAATATGCCATTTTACAGACGGCGTTTGCCCACCATGAGGCTGTTGCACCAATGAAGAAGAAAGTAAAGTTGTTGTTATTTGTGTATAAATATTTAAAATGTGTCAATTAATTCTGCAATAAATTGTTGAATTACTAAAATATATGAAAGAGTAGAAAAGTTTTAAATAAACGTATCATATATCAGCAAATTTATGTCTTGTAGTGTCTATGTTCATCTATATTATATCCATTTGCTCATAATACATGAATGATTTTAACATGAATAAAAAATTAAAATTTTATTTTTCCGAGACATACAAAATGCTAGTCAAAACCATTAGTTTAATATATCTTGAATAGTTTTGTAATGTTTCTAAGTAACAAGATTTTACCGAATTCAGATTGAAAGGTTACCATCAAAAATATTTATTTCTAATGTTATCATAAGAAATATATTTCTTACAATTACGTTCCAGAGTATATAAAAGGAAAAATGACTAGTTCGTTAGACACAAGATCCTTTAAGAGAAAATGGAATTCAATCCCATGATTGACACACTCAGTATTAATCTCCTGTTACCAGTTCGAGATACTGGATAACCCACAAAGACCATCATAACAAACAAATCCCAACAAAAACCAAAAGTAAGAAAAAAGAAGAATTTTCCGACATAAATCGAAAAATCTCATTCCATTACGTAACTGGAACTGCAACCTTTCATCTAGATTAAGAAATCCCCACGGCCATTCTTCCGCTGAAGTTGGATGGCAACAATAGTTCTTGTGTACATAAAAAATATCAGGCAAAACTACCATTACGTTAAGAAAGTTCGATCGAATTTCAGTATCTTTTCGATGATGGCTACTTTTAGGGAGGGATTTAAGCACATTTTGTCCACCCCTCTCCCTTTTATTCTTTTTATCCCATCCCTTTTTTCATTTCAGCCATCATTTCAGTTCTGTTAGACAAGAAAACATGTGTAAATAGTTGAGATATATTCAAACTTTCGTCACACATGCGGCTGGATTTCTACACCGAGAGTGACTGGAAATCCGTTAAAAAAAAAAAAAAAAAAAAATGCTTTATTGATGATATTCCCTTTTGTTTGCTTAAGCTGGGATTTATAATAGAAGAAGCTTTTTAATCTAAATGAAATATCAAGCTGTATTTTTCATGTGAGCTTAAATGATCGTGCCCATATTTTTAAACGATTTTAGAAGAAAGATAATAAAAAAACAGGGTCATAAGACTTAAAAGAACTTCTTAATAAGAAACTTCAAAAATTACTATTCTACTAAATAATGAAGCATTTGTACCTGCATTAATATTTTCTATAAGAAGTCATTTTACATAATTGAACTCTAATATGAATTATAATTATTTCATTTTTTTTAAAACTTTTAGACAGCTATTTAATTTTGAACCAGAAAATATAAAAGTAATATTAATTTTCAATAAAATTTAAAACATCAGCAATGATTGTAGTTATTTTTTAATAAAACTTTTATGATTGAAATGTAAATAATAATAAATGTAAAAAATAATTCTAATGTGACTAAATTATTTAAGTTACTAAAATTGTCTTTTATTACTAAATTACGTATCTTTATTTAAAATAATTTCATACTTTTAGATAAAAATAGCATTAAAAAGAAAAATGTATTATGAATGAAAAATTGTAAAAAATGTATTAATGAAAAAAATTAAATCGTAGCAAAAATCATTATATAGTTACAAATCATTATAAATTATTAAATTATGTGTAGAGAGTTTGTATACAAAAATATATACATTTAAAAACTATTTTGAAAAAGCAGAAAAATATTTAAATAATTTTATGTCAGACAACTGTGAAAACTGAATTAAGTAATACTATTATTAATTGACCCACATAAAGATGAAGAAAAGAAAAACTTACATAATCAGAAAAATACCTACATAAATTTATTTTATTGTGATTTATGTTTTATTAGAATAATATACAATTTTCATATTGAAGTCATGGATTAATTATCACGAAATACTCAGATACGACAAAATAATTATACCTCTATCCAACCAACTTTCCATCAAAATGCTATGCTAAAATTCTTTGTCATCTGCCTCCTAGACCAAATAACAAACTTCATTACTCATTGCCTATATTTCTGACCCATATACGCCCTCATCTTCCAAGAACATGGAACACAGTCCTACTCGCCAAAAATAACACCCATGCCCTTTTCTTCTTACATAATTCGCCCGTAATTTTTGACATCATTACAGACCGAAAAAGGAAGAAAAATGTCAGGTGGTCCATCGACTGCCTTGCGCATAATGATTTCCTCCCTCAAGTGCTGCCGGATTTTTCCTGCACTTGCCCATCACAGCCATCCGCCTCTGTATGGTCCATCCGTCCTTATTTCTGGAACAGATGTCCGCTGCTAACGACCCGGAGGAAGTACCGCCTGGGTCTTTCCCCTGTCTTCATTTGCATAGAATTAAATAGGGACAGGCCTGCCGAAAACGAGTGGCGGCCTTCCTTCACAAGGGTTAGGCTAATTAAGACTTTTCAGGTATTTTCTAAATCTTTTCCTGTCACGGCCCCATGTGGGGATCGGCGACAAAATGAATTGGGATGGAAAACTGTGAATAATTTTAGAAACATGGGATTCTTCGTGCAATATTCCCCAATAATATGCATTATCCTAAACGAATTGAGTCCGAAAACTGAGGAAAATTTTAAACATTGAGATTTTCATTACATAATATGCCACTTACTTCCTGTATAACAGACAAAATGAATTGAATTCTAAAACTGGTAACAGACTAATATTTTGGGATTTCTAGTATTCAATGTCGCACTTTTTGCATTCTAATATAGAGTGTACTATATCAAAATTCACGATGGTATCTCACAATGAGAATCAGGATAGAGGCCGCTATCTTGAATGTTAAATGAATATATAAAATTTATCGTTTATGGGAGCTAAAGGATTAATATCCAAATTAAAATTCTAAAATATACAATATTCAACACAATAATTAAAAATAGGTTGTTCAAAGGGGCTTGCATTTCATTGTATAAATAAATAAAATATGACAAAGCAATGAATTTTTATGGAATAAATTTTTGTAGTGTATTTGAATAGGAACAGACATAATATAGTGTTCAATATAAATGTACATACTAATGATGAACTGCTGAATTTTGTAATATGTACTGTCAGCAGCTAAAACAGTATTAAAAAATTAAAAAACGGAGAGAGAAACCAGAAACATTAACTTTGCAACATTAACTGTGGATTCTTGTTACAATAATGATAAATTCCAGAAACACGGATCCTGTGGTCTTCCCATATTCACTAATGTTTTAATTCTATTCTTACTTATTTTCTATGTAGTTAGTTTGACAAGTAAAATTTTCATTGCAAATGCATAAACTTACTAACTTTGAAAATATTTCAAAAAAATTCCCTTTGTATGTGGCCTCTGTTTTCTCTGTATTTTGTATGTGTATTGATATCAAACGCAATTGAAAGTATGTATTTGCAAATACATTTATCTGTGTCTGAGTTTAAGTACTTCCCATTAAGAAATTCAAATTGTAATTAAGTAATTCGAAATGTCATACAATTACACATATACTGGAAATTTAGGTGTAGATGATTAATTCTGGTAATTAAAACGTAAATATTATCATTAGTGAACGCTATCTTTTTCGTTACTAAGTGTAAATATTATCAATAATACACAATAATAATTATAGTTTTAATCCGTGGCAGTGAATACATTTTAGAGGAAGAAAAGTTCTTAAATGGTCAAGCTGTTTTGATAGCACGCAAGACTGTTGAAGGCAATAAATAATTTAAGCTCAGATCATTAAATCCTTCAGTCATCATCATCCGAATCACACCTCTGAAACAACTAATTCACAGCACCTTGAAAATAAGCGGCAGCACCCCACAATCAGGACCGGGGCTCGTTCTCCAGGTCCGCTATCTGTTCAAAAGACCCGCAAATTTCCTTCGCAGCCGTCAAATAACGGCTAATCTAACTAACATACGCTCAGCCGCCTTTTCCGTCAAATACATCCAGCACATTTCCCACATACATTCCTCCCAGCGATATAAGCTAGAGCGAAGGGCTTATCAATAAGCCCTCCCCGGCTAGTCCATAAACAGTAATTACAGACCAGAGGAATAACAAGTTTTAATTTAAATTCGCAATGCTGCCCGCATTCGTCTTTTTGGTATGTGGCGAAAATTTTCACCAATTGGAAAACTGCTTTATCATCGATCAGCCCCGGTGTGCCTGTTCTGATATGTAAATACTTATACCTCCTTATTGAAGACAATTCCACCCCAAACGGATCTGCACTTTTTGTTGTTGTTACTGCTACCTTGTTCTTGGAGTTAATTGAAGTGGAATGTCTGTGGACGGGTAAGAATTTCGGTGTGCAATGTGAGCGGGTTGTGGTCTTCTTTTGTTTGGTTCCTCTGTTAATGTTTAATGCCTTGCTGCAGTCGATTTAGGGAAATTAATTTAACATGGCTTTTGATTAAATAATACGTAATAGTGGAATAGTTAGAATAGTTTCATAGATATAATATCAAAGTTAGGAAAGAATTTGGCTTATAGTAAATTGAATGTTTTTAATTTTTGTAATCTTGGTTGTTTATGTGTTCATATATATATACTTAAAAGACAATTGTCTTATTTTTTTTTCAAGAAAGAATGCGTTAGTTTAATTAGTTATATGGGGGGGATATAGATAATTACATTTATTTAGTTATGTAGCGGGCTATAGATAAGGATATCCACATGAGAAATTGGTAATGAATTTACGAAGAATGTTCATGTGATGTTTAATCAAATTTTTAGGAATTCATGTCATATATTTGTGATGCAAATATTGCAAAACTTTCTCTCGTGATTTTGTAAAAGAAGTATTATAACTTGGATTAAAATTACATATTAAATCAATAAAACTATTTAAAAATTTATGTCAGAGACATTTATTAATATAAAATAAAACTTTCAGTATTCATCAAAATGTTTATTAATATGATTCTAAAGAATATATATAATTAGGTAAAATTGTTACGCTTGATGGCTAAGTGACTAATACTTCGGCACTTAGTGCCATGGATGTTTGTATTGGTTCGGAATGCACTTTAAACTGTAAGTTTCGATCTAATATGACTGTTGGGAGCAGGGAAGGACAATCTTATCCTGTAAAAAAGGAGGATCCTCCCCTGCCTCGAAATCTGCCAGTAAACAGATGGTTTCGACCTATTAAGGGGCTGTTGCGCCCATGAAAAGAAGATAAAATTTATTACACATTTAACGATGTGTCAATTAAATATGTTATAAATTGTTGAATTACTAAATGTATGATGCAGTAGATAATTTTAAATAAATGTATCATATAAAGCAAATTTATGTCTTGTATTGCTTATGTTCGTCTATTTATATTCATTTGAGTATAACACATAAATGATTTTAACATGAAAATGTAAATATTAATTTTTGCAAGACATACAAAACATTAATCGAAAAACTATTAGTACAAAATATTTTGAATATTTTCTAAAATTTTTTATTAGTATTAAGTTTTACCGAATTGAGATTGTAAGATAGCCATCAAAAATATTTATTTCCATCATAAAAATCCATCATAAAAAAAATTTCTTACAATTACGTTCCAGCAGAGTTTATAAAAGGAAAATAGAGCCAGTTCGTTAGACAAAGATCCTTTAAGAGAAAATGAAATTCAATACCATGATTGACACACTCAGTATTATTCTCCTGTTACCAGTTCGAGATACTGGATAACCCTCAAAGACCATCATAACAAATAAATCCCAACAAAAACCGAAAAAGAAAAAGAAAAAAGAAGAATTTTCCGACATCCGTCGAAAAATCTCATTCCATTGCGTAACTGGAACTGCAAGCTTTCATCTAGGATTAAGAAATCCCCACGGCCATTCTTCCGCTGAAGTTGGATGCCAACAATAGTTCTTGTGTACATAAAAAAACATCAGGCAAAACTTCCATTACGTTAAGAAAGTTCGGTCGAATTTCCGTATCTTTTCGATGATGGGAACTTTAGGGAGGGATTCAAGCACATTTTGTCCACCCACTCCCTTTTTATTCTTTATTCCATCCCTTTTTCCATTTCAGCTCCATCATTTCAGTTCTGTCAGACAAGAAAACATGTGTAAATAATTGAGATGTATTCAAACTTTCGACACGCATGCGGCTGGATTCATACACGAGGGTGACTGGAAATCCGTTCAAAAATGCTTTGTTGATGATATTCCATTTTGTTTGCTTATGCTGGGATTTAGAATAAGGGCAACTTTTAATTTATATGAAATATCAAGCTGTATTTTTCATATAATCCTAAATGATGGTGTCCATATTTTTAAACGATTTTAAAGACAGAGAAAAAAATCAGGAAGTCATAAGACTTCGAAGAACTTTTTAATAAGAAACTTCAAAATTACTATTCTACCAGACAATGAAGTATTTGTACCCGTATTAATATTTTCTATAAAAAGTAATTTTAAATAATTAAAAATGTTTACTATGAAATTAAAATTTAAAAATAATTGTTTTTATTTTTATTTAAACTTACATTCCGCTATTTAATTTTGAACAAGACAACATAAAAATAATATGAATTTTCTTAAACATATAAAATATTAGAAATGCTCGAAGAAGAAATTACTTTTAATTAAACTTTTTATAATTAACTAAAATGCAACTGAAATGGAATTATAATTATATTATATGATTAAATTATTTAAATAACTAACATTTTCTATTATTAAATTACGTATAATATTATTTAATAGAATTTCTTACTTTTTGATAAAAATTCCATTAAAAGATTCCATTAAAAGATTCCATTAAAAGATTCCATTAAAAATTCCATTTTTGATAAAAATTCCATGTATTATTTCCATGTAGGTATTTAAAAATATCTAAATACAGAAACAATTAAATCATAGGAAAAAAAATTATTACACCATTAGAAAATGTAATTTATTAAATTGTGTTTCGTTTTTATTTTTTAAAGTATATACATTTAAAAATATTTTTGAAACATCAAAAAGTTATTTAAATAATTTTATGTTAGACTTCTGTTAAAACTGAATTTAGTAACATTATCAGTAATTGGGTCACATGGAGATAGAGAAAAGAAAAACTTACATACACAAGAAGAATAACTACATAACTTTTATTTTATTATTATTTATGTTTTATTAGAATAACATGCAATTTTCATATTGAAGTGACAGAATAATTATCATGAAATACTCAGATGCCTCAAAATAATTATTTCTCCTGTCAACCAAATTTCCATCAAAATACTATGCTGAAATACCTAGTCGTCTTCCTCCAAGATCAAATAACAAACTTCATTACTCATTTCCCATATTTCTGACCCATATACGCCCTCATCTTCCAAGAACATGGAACACTGTTCTACTCGCCAAGAATAACACCCGTGCCCTTTTCTTCTTACATAATTCGCCCGTAATCTTTGGCATCATTACAGACCGAAAAAGGAAGAAAAATGTGAGGGGGTCCCCACCAACTGCCTTGCGCATAATGATTTCCTCCCCTCAACTGCTGCAGATTCTTCCTGGACTTGCCCATCACAGCGATCCGCCTTTGTATGGTCCATCCGTCCGTATTTCTGGAACAGATGTCCGCTGCTAACGACCCGGAGGAAGTCCCACCCGGGTCTTTCCCCTGTCTTCATTTGCATAGAATTAAATAGGGGACAGGCTCGCTGAAAACGAGGGCGGCCTTCCTTCAGAAGGGTTAGGCTAATTAAGACTTTTGAGGTATTTTTCTGAACCTTTTTCCTGTCACGGCCCTGTATGGGGATCAGCGACAAATGAATATGGGATGGAAAACTGTGACTAATTTTAAAACATATTGGAATTCCTCATGTAATATCCCAACAATAATATGCATTATCCTAAACGAATTGATCGTAAAACTGAGGAAAGTTTTAAACATTGGGATTTCCATTACATACTATGCAACTTACTTCCTGTATGACCATAGAATGAATTGAATTTGAAAACTGTTGAAAGACTAATATTTTTGGAATTTCTGTTATTCAATGGCGTGTTTTGCATTCTAATATCGAGTATATATCAAAATTCACGATGGTATCTCACTATAAGAATCAGGATAAATGCTATTATCTCTATTATTTAATGAACGTATAAATTAGCTTGTTTATGTGGAGCTATAGAATTTATAACCAAATTGAAATATACAATAGGCTGACAATAGTTTAAATATATATGCCAAAGAGGCTTACATTTCTATAAATAAATAAAAATTATGGAAAAATAATGGAGACTTTTCTTTTGCAATAAATTTTTGTGGTGGATTAGAATAGGAACATACATAATATATGGTTCAATATAAATATAAATTCTTATGATGAACTGCTGAATTTTATAATATGTTCTGTCAGCAGCAAAAACAACATTAAAAATTTTAAAAAAACAGAGAGAAACTATTACGAACATTGAAACTGTTAATTGCTGAAACACTTTACAACATTAACAAACTGTGGATCTTTGTCCCAATAATGATAACTGCTAAAAAACACGGATCCTGTGATCTTTACATAATCATTAATGTTTTAATTCTATTCTTATTAATTTTCAATGTAGTTAGTTTGACAAATAAAATTTTTCATTTGCTATAGTTTAAATTTACTAACTTTAGAAATATTTCTTAAGAATTCCTTTTGGTTTTTAGAATGAACTGTATAGCGATATCAGACACAATTGAAAGTATACAATTGTAAATACATTTATCTGTATCTGAACTTAAACAAAACAAATAAATAATCAGATATATTATCCATTTTAGACGAATAACAATGACCTGTCTATTTAATGATTAATTAAGTGTTAACATATTTTATTTATGTTAGCAAATTTAAGTTTTAACTAAATGTACTGTTTATAATATGCGTTTGTGTTCTCTTAAATTTGTATATCTATATTAATTATTTATGTGCTAATAAATATAATAACTATAATATAATTTATTAAATTTCTCAATGTCGTATAAAATTAATTAAATAAAAATAATTATGAAACTTTTTTAGAAATAAAACAAATTAAGAAATTAAAATAAGTCACCTTCTATGATTAGATTTGATCTTCTACAAAACATTTTATTGAAATTCGGCGTTTATGAAAGATCACCTAAATAAACAATATACTTATATAATAAACAAAATATAAAAATAAAACAAATATAATAAACAAAATATAAAAATAAAAATATAATAAACAAAATATAAAAAATAAAACAAATATAATAAAAAAAAAACAAATTAATAAAAAATATAATAAAAAATATAATAAACAAAATATAAACAAGATTTAGATTGTCATAAATCAATTTTAATCATAAATTTATTTATTAAATAAAAATTACTGTCATAGAATAAACTTTAAACTTTTGTGTTTTATTTTTATTAATTACTTTCGCAAAAATTAAACTTTGGTTACTATATAAACTTCCTAACATATGTTTTTTTATGTGCTACATCGATTTTTTTAATTAATTAATTATTTAATACTACTTATGAAGTAATATAAATAAATGATTACTAATAAAATAATAATTAATAATATAACATTTACAATATATTGACATTAAAATGCATCCTATTTACGAATAAGAGATCAAAACATTATGGTCAGGAAATAAAAATAACTTTTTGAAATAAATGCGAGACATTTCGAAAGACAAATATTTTCGACTATTTGAAGAATCTTTGAAAACATAAATAACTAAAGCAATTTGAAAGTAACTGAACATTTAAAGTGTTACGTAACTGGATTTCTGTTGACAATATGTAATGAAACACTTTTAAGACATAAAATACCCGATATTTTAAAAGTCCTGCCAAATTTAATTTCTGCCAAGTTTTGTGAAAATAAATATTAAAAATGACATATAGGATTTGCCTTTTTTTAAAAACAATTTCAATTAAAATTTCTTTTGAATTTTTCAAATAAAAATGCATTTTCTTCACATAATTTTAACATGATGAATTAGGGTAATTACTAAAGATTAATTATTAATCAAAATAGTTTTCACGTTCACGGGAGTTTAAACTGTCATAAATCAATTTTAATCACAGATTTACATATTAAATAAAAATTATTATCATAGATTAAGCTTTAAAGTTTTTATGTTTATTTTATTTACTGATTACTTTAGCAGAAATTGAACTTTGGTTGCTATATAAATTTCCTAACTTATGTTTTGTTATGTGTTACATCGATTTTGTAATTAATTGCTCACAAATTACAACGAAATTTAAAATTTTATATTTAGAGTTTATTTCAATTTGATAAACAAATTAATCACTAATTCTTATTTGGATATTAAACATACAATAAAACATTATCGCATTAAAACATATTTTAATACAATTTAATTTTTGCTATGATATTATTACGTTAATTAAAATACATATAAATTTACGGTAAAATAACAGTTTTTAAGTTTAACAGTTAAAAGCCTTCTGAAATTGTAACATAATTTAAATGCTATTCAATTTAATTTTTGCGTTAATATATGATATTTTTACGTTAATATATGATAATAATTCGTTAATTAAATAATAATACGTTAATTAAACTAAATATTGATATCGACAAAATATTTAATTTAAAAACAAAATTTTAATAACAGTTCAATATAAGACGATGAAATATAACAAACATTTAAATACCATTAATGTAATCATTAATTTGGAACATGATTCTTCATTAAATGTCAAATCATTGTAAATTGACATCATTTCAGGGAAGTTTAAAGAATTGTTAGTAAAAATTATTATACGTTTTTGATCTATAAATTTGAATTTTTTCTTTTCTTAAACAGCAGTATTTTCAGCAGAATTAATTTTTATTAACCGCTAACACTAGTAATCTTCATAAAACGATTCATAATTCTTTTGAACGTGGAACATGATTCTTCATCTAAACGTCAAGGACAAATCATTGTAAATTGACATCAATTTCAGAGAAGTTTTAAAAATTGGTTAGTAAAAAATTATTATACGTTTTTGATCTATAAAAATTTGAATTTTCTTTTCTTAAACAGCAGTATACAGTTAACCGCTAATCTATAAGACGATTCAAAAATGATTTACATGATTCTTCTTAAACAAGGATGTCAAATATGTAAATTTTGCGGAGTTTTAAAGAATTAAGTTTTATTATACGTTTTTGATCTTATTTGATCATTTTCATAAGATTTTATTAACCGCTAACACTAGTAATCTTCATGATTCATAATTCTTTTGATTAATTCACGTGAAACATGATTCTTCATCACAAGGATGTCAAATCATTGTAAATTGATTCAATTTCAGGGACGTTTTAAAGAATTGGTTAGTAAAAATTATTATACGTTTTTGATCTATAAAAATTTGAATTTTCTTTTCTTAAACAAGTATTTTCAGAGAATTAAATTTTATTAACCGCTAACACTAGTAATCTTCATAAGACGATTCATAATTCTTTTGATTAATTCACGTGAAACATGATTCTTCATCTAATACGTCAAGGATGTCAAATCATTGTAAATTGACTTCAATTTCAGGGGACGTTTTTAAAGAATTGGTTAGTAAAAATTATTATACGTTTTTGATCTTTAAAAATTTGAATTTTATTTTCTTAAACAGCAGTATTTTCAGCAGAATTAATTTTTTATTAACCGCTAACAATAGTAATCTTCATAAGACGATTCATAATTTTTCATTAATTCTGGAACATGATTCTTCACCTAAAACGTTAGCATGTTAAATAATCAGAAAATTTGATACCAATTTTGAAAAAAAAACAACAATCGGCTTGTAAAAAATATCATGCGTTATGGATCTATAAGAAATTGATTTACTATTCTTAAACAGCAGTATCTTGCGGATAATTAATTTTATCATTTGCTTATGATCATCATAAGACGATACATAATTATTTTGATTAATTCATGTGGGACATGATACTTCACTTAAAACATTGATGTCAAATCATTGTAAATTGATATCAATTTTAGAGAAGTGTAAAAAAATTAAAAAAAAAAATTATTATACGTTATGGATCTATAAAAATTTAATTTTATTTCCTTAAACAACAGTATTTTGCGCATAATTAATTTCCATTAACTGGTAACAATAGTAATCCTTATAAGACGATTCATAATTATTCTGATTAATTCACGTGGAACATGATTCTTCACCTAAAACTTTAAAGATGTGAAATCATTGTAAATTGGCATCAAAAAAAAGAAATTAGAAAAAAATCGGCTTGTTAAAATCATTATACGTATCAATATAAAATCTATAAAAATTTGATTTTTGTTTTCTTGCCCCCATTACTATAATTATTATTGTGTACTATACACTAATGTGGTAATTAGCATTATCGTTAGTTTATAGTACGCAAAGATGAATTATAGTTTTAATTGGTGGCATTGAATATCTTAAGGAAAGAAAAATTTTCAAACGGTCAAACTATTTCATTATAATACGAAAGACTGTTGAAGACAATAATTAATTTAAGCTGGACACTATCACCAACTTAGATCAATAAACCCTTCAGTCATCTCTATCAGAATCACCCCCTCTGAAACAACTAAAACACAGCACCTTGAAAATAAGCGGCAGCACCCACAATCAGGACCGAGGCTCGTTCTCCAGGCCAGCTCGCTATCTGTTCAAAAGCCCCACAAATTTCCTTCGCAGCCCTCAAATAACGGATAATCTAACTAACATACGCTCAGCCGCCTTTTTCCGTCAAATACATCCAGCACATTTCCCACATACACTCCTCACTGCGATATAAGCTACAGCCAAGGGCTTATCAATAAGTCCTCCCCGGCTAGTCCATAAACAGTAATTACAGACGAAAGGAATAACAAGTTTTAATTTAAATTCGCAATGCTGCCCGCACTCGTCTTTGGTATGTGGCGAAAATTTTCACCAATTGGAAAAACTGCTTTATCATCGATCAGCCCGGTGTGCCGTTCTGATATGTAAATACTTATACCTCCTTACAGCAGAAAATTCCACCCCAAAAGGATCTGCACTTTTTTTTGTTATTGTTGCTGCTGTTCGGTTCGATTCTGGTACTGCCTTGTTCTTGGAGTTAATTTAAGTGACATGTCGGTGGACGGGTAAGAATTTCGGTGGTGTGGAATGTTCTTTTGTTTGGTTCCTCTGTTAATGTTTAATGCCTTGCTGCAGTCAATTTAGGGAAATTAATTTAACATGGCTCTTGATTAAATAATACGTAATAGTGGCATAGTAGAATAGTTCCATAGATGTAATATCAAAGTTAGGAAAGTATTTGGCTTATAGTAAATTGAATGTTTTTTATTTCTGTAATCTTGATAGTTTATTCGTTTATATATATATATATTTAAAACGCTATTGTCTAATTTTTTTCAAGAAAGTATGCGTTAGTTTAATTAGTTATATAGTGGGACATATATAACGACATTTATTTAGTTATGTACTGTGATATAGATAATGACATCCACATGAGAAATAGGTAATGTATTTAAAAAGAATGTTCATGTGATGTTTAATCAGAATTTGATTAATTTATTAGATATATTTTGTGATGCAAATATCAAAAGAAATTTTTTAAAAGAACTATTACAACTTGGGTTAAAATTACTTCCTAAATCACTAAAATATTTAATGGCTTTAAAGATTATTAGACTTTTAGGATTTATTTCATATATTTGTTATTCAAATGCCAAAAGATTTCTCTCTCGTTTTTTTTATAAAAGAAGTATCACAAAATGGGTTAAAATTACTTATTAAATTACTAAAACTATGTAAATTTTATGCCAAAGACATTTATTAACAGAGATTGAAACTTGCATCATTCACTAAAAAGATGCAAGTTTGCGTGTAAAAAATTCTTATCAATATGACTCTACAGAATTTAAATAAAATTACCGAGTGATTGTCGATCGATACCATAGATTTTATGGCATGGATGTCTGAAGTGGATTGGAATGAACTTTAAGCTGTAGATCCCGGTCTAATATGACTGTAAAGGATTGAGATTAGAACTGACAACCCTATCTCTTAAAAAAAAGAAAGCATCTCCTGCCTCGAAATTTGCCATTAGGTAGATGGCGTTGGCCCCCTGTGGTGTTGTTTCACCAATGAAAAAGATAAAATTGTTGTTATTTGTCTATGCATATTTAAATGTGCCAATTAATTGTGCTGTAAATTGCTGAATTATTTAAATATATCAAGCAAAGAAATTTTTTTAAATAAACGATCATATATCAGCAATTCTATGTCTTGTATTGCCTATGTTCATCTAATTATACCTATTTGTTTATAATACATGAATGATTTTATCATGAAAAAAATTAAAATATTATTTTCCGACACATACGAAATGCTGCGTCAAAACCTTTAGTTTAATATATCTGAAATAGTTTTATAACGTTTCTAAGTATTAAGATTTTACCGAATTGAGATTCTAAGATTACAACAGAAAAAATATTTATGTCTAAGGTTATCATAAAAAAAATATTTCTTACAAATACGTTCCAGAGTATATAAAAGAAAAAAAGAGCCAGTTCGTTAGACACAAGATGCTTTAAGAGAAAATCGAATGTAGATTGACCCACTGATTTCAATCCCTGGATTGACAAACTGAGTATTAATCTCCTGTTACCAGTTCGAGATACTGGATTTCCCTCAAAGACCATCTTAACAAAAAAAATCAAAAAAAAAAAAAAAAAAAAAAAAAAAGAGAATTTTCCGACATCCATCAAAAAATCTCATTCCATTACGTAACTGGAACTGCAACCTTTCATCTAGGATTAAGAAATCCCCACGGCCATTCTTCCGCTGAAGTTGGAGGGCAACAATAGTTCTTGTGTACATAAAAATATCAGGCAAAACTTCCATTACTTTAAGAAAGTTCGGTCGAATTTCTGTATCTTTTCGATGATGGGAACTTTAGGGAGGGATTCAAGAACATTTTGTCCACCCCCTCTCCCCTTTTAATCTTTATTCCATCCCTTTTCCATTTCAGCCATCATTTCAGTTCTGTCTGACAAGAAAACATGTGTAAATAGTTGAGATGTATTCAAACTTTCTACACGCATGCGGCTGAATTCATACACGAGGGTGACTGGAAATCTCTTTCAAAAAAATGCTTTGTTGGTGATATTCCTTTTGTTTGCTTTAGCTGGGATTTATAATGGGACAACTTTTAATTTAAATGATATATCAAGCTGTATTTTTCATGTGTTCTTAAAGGATTATGTCCATATTTTTAAATGATTTTAGAAGAGAGAGAAAAAAAACCCCGGACATAAGATAATAATAAGATTTAAAAGAACTTTTTAATGAGAAACTTTAAAAATTACTATTCTAGAAGACAATGAAGTTTATGTACTATATTAATATTTGCTATAAGAAGATATTTTAAATAAATAAACACTGTGTTATACTATGAATTGTTTAATTTTTGTTTAAACTTGCAGTGTGCTTATTAATTTTAACCAGAAAATATGAAAGATTATAAATATTATATAAGAGATATAATCTGTATATCTTATATATATATAAGATATATAAATAATAATTTTCAATAAAATTTAAAATATTAGCAATGACTGAAGAAGAAGTTACTTTTCATCAAGATTTTTGTAATTATTATGTAATTAAATGTAATAATAATAATTTATGCGATTAAATTTTTTATGTAACAAAAACCTTCTATATCTTAAATTATATATCTTTATTTAAAATAATTTGTTACGTTTTGATAAAAGCAGCATTAAAAGAAAAGGAAAATGTATTATTCATATGAAGAGGAGGTATGTTAAAATTAATATTGAAATGTAGAAAAAAAATTTTATCCTAGTAAAAAATCCTTATAAAATTACAAATCACTGTCATTTACTTAATTATGTGTAGAGAGTTGGTATACAAAAATTTACACATTTAAAAATTATTTTGAAATAACAGAAAAGTCTTTAAATAATTTTAAGTTAGACACCTGTTAAAATTGAATTAAGTAACACAATCATTAACTGGGTCACATGGAGATGTAGAAAATAAAAATTACATATACAGAAGAATACCTACATAAATTTATTTTATTACTATTTATGTTTTATTAGAACAACATACAATTTTAATATTGAAGTCATAGAATAATTATCACGAATTATCTAGAAGCCACAAAACAATCTCCTATCCAACCAACTTTCCATCAAAATACTACGCTGATATCCCTTGTCATCTTCCTCCAAGATCAAATAACAAACTTCATTACTCATTGCACATTTACTGATCCATATACGCCCTCATCTGCCAATAACATGGAACACAGCTCTACACGCCAAGAATAACACCCGTGCCCTTTTCTTCTTACATAATTCGCCCGTAATCTTTGGCATCATTACAGACCGAAAAAAAGGAAGAAAAATGTCAGGGGGTCCACCAACTGCTTCGCGCATAATGATTTCCTCCCATCAAGTGCTGCCGGATTCTTCCTGGCCCATCATAGCGATCCGCCTCTGTATGGTCCATCCGTCCGTATTTCTGGAACAGATGTCCGCTGCTAACGACCCGGAGGAAGTCCCACCCGGGTCTTTCCCCTGTCTTCATTTGCATAGAATTAAATAGGGGACAGGCCCGCCGAAAACGAGTGGCGGCCTTCCTTCACAATTGTTTGGCTAATTAAGACTTTTGAGGTATTTTCTGAACCTTTTCCTGTCACGGCCCCGTATGGGGATCAGCGACAAAATGAATTGAGATGGAATACTGTGAATAATATTAAAAAACATATTGGAATTCATCATGTAATATCCCCCCCAATAATATGCATTATCCTAAACGAATTGAATCCAAAACTGAGGAAATTTCAAACATTGGGATTTCCATTACATAATATGCAGCTTATTTCCTGTACGACCACAAAAAGGTATTGAATTGGAAAACTGCGAAAGACTAATGCATTTGGATTTCTAGTATGCAATGTCGTACTTTTGCATTCTAATATCAGTATATATCAAAATTCACGATGATATCTCACTATAAGAATCCTGATAAATGATACTTTCTTGATTTAATGAAAGTATAAATTTACTTGGTTATGTGGAGCTATAAGATTTATAACCAAATTAAAATTTTCAGATATACAATATTTAGACAATAGTTAAGATTATATAGATCAAAGTGGCTTATATTTCATTGTATAAATAAATAAAAAATATATATGAAAAACAATAGAGATTTATTTTTCGGAATAAAGTTTTGTGATGTATTAGAATAGGAACAGACGTAATGTATGGCTCAATATAAATGTAAATTCTAATGATGAACTGCTGAATTTTGTACTATGTACGGTACGCAGCAAAAAAAGTATAAAAAATCTATAAACACAGAAAAACCAGTACGAACATATGAAATATTAATTGCTGAAAAAATTTTGCAATATTAAAAAACTGTGTTACGACCTGACTGCCAATTAGCCATCACGTGGCCTTTGGTTTGAAACCTGGCGGTGACATGAATGTCAGTTAGTGGTTCGAAATTCATTATAAACTGTAGAACCCGGTTTAATTAGCCTGACTAGTTAGATTTTGAAAGTGCTTTTAAATTCGTGATTGGCATAGAAAAATCATTCATAAATTCACTGAATTCCGATTGTCGTTCAATTAAAGGCATATAAAGGAAATTTAAGTATTGATGATTAATTATGGTAATAAATATTATCGTTAGTTTATAGTGCATAATAATAATTATAATTTTAATTCGTGGCTGTGAATACATCTTAAGGGAAGAAAATTTTTAAATGGGCAAACTATTTCATGATAAGTCACGATAAGACTCGAAAGATCGTTGAAGACAATAAGTAATTTAAGCTGGACACTATCACCAACTCAGATCATTAAATCCTTCAGTCATCATCATCCGAATCAACCCTCTGAAACAACTAAATCACAGCACCTTGAAAATAAGCGGCAGCACCCCACAATCAGGACCAAGGCTCGTTCTCCAGGCCAGCTCGCTATCTGTTCAAAAGCCCCACAAATTTCCTTCGCAGGCGTCAAATAACGGCTAATCTAACTAACATACGCTCAGCCGCGTTTTCCGTCAAATACATCCAGCACATTTCCACATACATTCCTCCCAGCGATGGAAGCTACAGCGAAGGGCTTATCAATAAGCCCTCCCCGGCTAGTCCATAAACAGTAATTACAGACGAGAGGAATAATAAATTTTAATTTAAATTCGCAATGATGCGCGCACTCGTCTTTGGTATGTGGCGAAAATTTTCACCAATTGGAAAACTGCTTTATCATCGATCAGCCCCGGTGTGCCTGTTCTGATATGTAAATACTTACCTCCTTATGGCAGAACAATTCCACCCCAAAAAGGATCTGCACTTTTTTTTGTTGTTGTTGCTGTTGAGTTCGATTCTAGCTGCCTTGTTCTTGGAGTTAATTTAAGTGGAATGTCGGTGGACGGGTTAGAATTTCGGTGTGGTGTGCAATGTGAGCGGGTTGTGTTCTTCTTTTTGTTTGGTTCCTCTGTTAATGTTTAATGCCTTGCTGCAGTCAATTTAGGGAAATTAATTTAACATGGCTTTTGATTAAATAATACGTAAAAGTGGCATAGTTAGAATAGTTTCATAGATATAATATCAAAGTTAGGAAAGAATTTGGCTTATATTTAGTTTTAATTTTGTAATCTTGTTTTTTTATGTGTGTATATATACATAAAATACTATTGTCTTATTTTTTGTCTAGTAAGAATACGTTAGTTTATTTAATTATGTTGTGTGATATAGATAAGCAAGAAATAGGTAATGAATTTAAGAGGAATGTTCGTTCGTCGTTTAATCATATTTTTACGATCTATTTCATACATTTGTTATTCAAGTACCAAAAGATTTCTCTCTATTTTTTTTGTAAAATAAGTATGACAACTTGAGTTAAAATTGCATATTAAATTACTAAAACTATGTTAAATTTATACCAGAGTCATTTATTAAATGAGATTAAAACTTGCATCATTCATTAAAATGTTTATTAATATAATTTTAAAGAATTTAAATAAAATTATTGGGGTCATAGCTGAGTGACTGGTGCTCAGTGCCCCAGATTTTTGCCATGGATGTTTGTAGTGGCTCGGAATAAACTTTAAGCCGTAGATCTCGGTTTAATATGACTGTAGAGGATTGGGAATTGAGGTGACATCCTTACGCCTTAAAAAGAAGCATCTGTCTCGAAATCTGGCATTAGGCAAACGACATTGACCCACCATGGGGTTGCGGTCAATGAAGAATAATTGTGGAACAGGAATATTGTGAAATATTTAGAATAATTTCATATATATAATATCAAAGTTAGGAAAGTATTTGACTTATAGTAAATTGAATGTTTTAATTTTTATAATCTTAGTTGTTTATGTGCTTATATATATATATATATTTAAAAGACTATTGTCTCATTTGTTTTGTCTAGTAAGAATGCGTTAGTTTATTTAATTATGTAGTGTGATGTAGATAATGACATTCTCGTAGAATAGGTAATGAATTTAAGGAGAATGAGAATGTGATGTTTAATCAGAATTTCATTAATTTATTTCATATATTTGTGATGCAGATATTAAAATATTTTTCTCGCAATTTCTGTAAAATTACAACTTGAGTATTCCAACAACCCAAGCTTTACAACCTGGATTAAAATTACATATTAATGAATTTAAGACGAATGCTACTATGGTGTTTTATGACGAATGCTCCTATGACTTTTAGGATTTATTTCATATATTTTTATTCAAATACCAAAAGATTTCTCTATAGATTTTTTTTATAAAAAGAATTACCACAATTTGGGGTGCAATTACGTATTAAATTACTAAAGCTATGTAAAATTTATGCCTAAGACATTTATTAACAGAGATTAAAACTTGAATGATTCATTAAAATGCTTATTAATATGATTCTATATAATTTAAATAAAATTATTGCGGTGGTAGCGGAATGATTGGCGCTTGGGCCACAAATTTATGCCATGGATGTTTGTAGTGGTTCGGAATCCAGTTTAAACCGTAAGTTCCGGTCTAATACGACCATAGAGAGTTGGTCGTAGGGCTGACAACCCCACCCCATAAAAATAAAACATCTATCTCGAAATCTGCGAGTAGGCAGACGCCATTGACCCACCATGGGGCTGTTGAACCAATGAAGAGGAAGATAAAATTATTGTTACTTGTCTATGCATATTTTAAATGTGTCAATTAAATGTGCTGTAAATAGTTGAATTAATTAAATATATGAAGCAGTATAAAATTTTTAAATAAACGTATCATATAACTGTATATTTATGCCTTGTATTGCCTATGTTCATCTATTTATAACCATTTGTTCATAATACACGAATAATTTTAACGTGAAAAAAAATGAAAATAATAATTTTTCCGAGACATACAAAACGCTAATCAAAACTACTTTAACATATCTCGAATAGTTTTGTAATGTTTTGTAAGTATTAAGATTTTACTGATTTGGGATTGTAAGATTACTAACTTTATTTCAAAAAATATATATATATTTCTTACAATTACGTTCCAGAATATATAAAAGGAAAAAAGAGCAGTTCGTTAGACACAAGATCCTTTAAGAGAAAATGGAACTCAATCCCATGATTGACACACTCAGTATTAATCTCCTGTTACCAGTTTGAGATACTGGATAACCCTCAAAACCCTCATAACAAATTAAACCCCAACAAAAACCAAAAAAGAAGAAAAAGAATTTTCCGACATCCATCGAAAAAATCTCATTCCATTCCGTAACTGGAACTGCAACCTTTCATCTAGGATTAAGAAATCCCCACGGCCATTCTTCCGCTGAAGTTGGATGGCAGCAATAGTTCTTGTGTACATAAAAAAATATCAGGCAAAACTTCCATTACGTTAAGAAATTTCGGTCGAATTTCCGTATCTCTTCGACGATGGGAACTTTAGAGAGGGATTCAAGCACATTTTGTCCACCCCTCTCACTTTTATTCTTTATCCCATCCCTTTTTCCATTTCAGCCATCATTTCAGTTCTGTCAGACAAGAAAAAATGCGTACATAGTTGAGATGTATTCAAACTTTCGACACACATGCGGCTGAATTCATACACGAGGGTGACTGGAAATCCATTCAAAAAAATCCTTTGTTGATGATATTCGCTTTTGTTTGCTTAAGCTGGGATTTATAATAGGAGAATTTTTAATTTAAAAGAAATATCAAGCTGTATTTTTCATATGATCCTAAATGGACGTGCCCATATTTTTAAATGATTTTAGAAGAGAGAGAGAAAATGGGAGTCATAAGATTTAGAAGAACATTTTAATGCGAAACTCCAAAAATGATTGTTCTATCTGATAGTGAATTAGATAATATTTGCTTTTGTATATTAATAATAGGGCAATTTTAATTTAAATGAAACTTTGAGGTATATTTTCATATAATCCTAAATGATCGTGTACATATTTTTAAACGATTTTAGACCAGAGACAGAAAAAAAAAAAAACAGCAAAGTAAAAATCAGGATGTCATAAGATTTTGGACTTTTTAATGAGAAACTTCAAAAATTATTCTGCCAGATAATGAATTAAATAATATTTGCTTTTGTGTGCTTAAACCGAGATTCATAGTAGATCAAAGTTTAAATGAAATATCAAGCTGTATTTTTCATATGATCCTAAATGGGCGTGTCCATATTTTAAACGATTTAGAAGACAGAGAGAAAAAAAACATTAAGCTATAAGATTTAAAAATTTTTTAAAGAGAAACTTCAAAAATTGTTATTCTACCAGACAATGAAGTATTTGTACCTGTATTAATATTTTCTATAAGAAGTCGTTTTAAATAATTAAACACTGTGTTATAATTTGAATTATCATTTTTTCATTTTTTAAAACTTATAGTCCGCTGTTTAATTTTGAACCAGAAAATATAAAGGTAATGTTAATTTTTATTAAAACTTAAAACATCAGCAGTGATTGTATAAGGTGTTATTTTTTAATAAAGCATTTTTATAATTATTATGGAATTAAATACAATTGAAATGTAAATAATAATAAATGTAAAAAATTATTATAATTTGAATAAATTATTTAAGATATTAAAATCTTTTATTACTAAATTATGTATCTTTAGTTAAAAAAAAAATTTCTTACTTTTTGATACAGCATTAAAAAAGAAAAATGTATAATTCACATGCAAGCATTTGAAAAGATCTTTAGAATGTAGAAAAATTAAATCTCAGAAAAAAAAACATTATATAATTATAAATCACTGTAATTTATTAAATTATGCGTAGAAAGTTTTTATACGAAAATGTATACATTTAAAATTATTTTGAAATAACAGAAAAGTATTTGAATGATTTCATGCTAAAACTGTATTAAGTAACACAATCAGTAATTGGGTCACATGGAGATGGACAAAACTTGCATACACAAGAAGAATACCACATAAATATATTTTATTATCATTTATGTTTTATTAGAATAATATCAAAATTTCATACTGAAGTCACAGAATAATTATCACGAAATACTGAGACGTCACAAAATAATTGCGTCTTTTATCCATCCCAACTTTCCATCAAAATACTATGCTGAAATTCCTTCCTCCAAGATCAAATAACAAACTTCATTACTCATTGCCCATATTTCTGACCCATATAAGCCCTCATCTTCCAAGAACATGGTGCACAGTTCTACTTGCCAAGAATAACACCCGTGCTCTTTTCTTCTTACATAATTCGCCCGTTATCTTTGGCATCATTACAGATCGAAAAAGGAAGAAAAATGTCAGGGGGTCCCACCAACTGCCTTGCGCATAATGATTTCCTCCCTTCAAGTGCTGCCGGATTCTTCCCGGACTTTCCCATCACAGCGATCCGCCTCTGTAAATGGTCCATCCGTCCGTATTTCTGGAGCAGATGTCCGCTGCTAACGACCTGGAGGAAGTCCCACCCGGGTCTTTCCCCTGTCTTCATTTACATAGAATTAAATAGGGGACAGGCCCGCCGAAAACGAGTGGCGGCCTTCTTCACAAGGGTTAGGCTAATTAAGACTTTTGAGGAATTTTCTCAGCCTTTTCCTGTCACGGCCCCGTATGGGGATCAGCGACAAAATGAATTGGGATGGAAAACCGTGAATAATTTTAAAAACATATTGGAATTCATTATGTAATATTCACCAATAATATGCATTATCCTAAATGAATTGAATTTGAAAACTGAGTAAAATTTTAAACATTAGAATTTCCATTTAAACATTCCAACATATAGTAATAACACGCTTACTTCCTTTATGACTACAGAATGAATTGAATTTGAAAACTAGTGAAAGACTATTATTTTTGGATTTCTAGTATTCAATGTCGTGCTTTTTGTATTCTAATAGCGAGTGCATATCAAATTTCAGGATGGTATCTCACTATCAGAACAAGGATAAATGCTGCTATCATGATTATTTAATGAACACATAAATTAAGTCGTTTATGTGGAGGCTATAGAAATTATAACCTAATTAAACTATACAATATTTTGACAAAGTTAAAAATATATATGCCAAAGTGGCTTACATTTCATTATATAATTAAATAGAAAAATATGAAAAAGCAATGGAGACATTTTATTTGGAATACAATTTTTGTGATGGATTGCAATAGGAACAGACGTAATATATGGTTCAATATAAATGCAAATTACAATGATGGAGTGTTGAATTTTGTTGTATGTTTTGTCAGCAGAAAAAAAAAGTATCAAAAAATCTAAAAACTGAGAAAAACCAGTGCAACTTATGAAATATTAATTGTTGAAAAACTTTGCAATATTAACAAACTGTGTTACAACCCAATCGCCAATTAGCCATCGCCTCACCTTTGGTTCGAATCCTGGCGGTGGCATGGATGTTCGTTAGTGGTTCGAAATTCACTGTAAACTGTAGGACCCTGTCTAATTAGCCTGACTAATTTGATTTAGTTGTTTTTAAATTCGTGATTGGCGGATTAATAATGATGATTAATATTATCTTTAGTTTATAGTACACAATAATAATTATTTTTTTTAATTGGTGACAATGAATGCATCTTAACCAGAGAAAAATTTTCAAACGGTCAAAATATTTCATGATAGCACGGAAGACTGTTGAAGACAATAAGTAATTGAAACTGAACGCTATCACCAAATCAGACCACTAAACCCATCAGTCCTCTATCATCCGAATCAATATTCTGAAACAATTAAATGATAGCTCCTTGAAAATAAGGAAATTTAATAATTTAATTTAATTGATTCTGGTAATTAAAACGTAAATATTATCGTTAGTTTGCAATAAACAAAAATAATTAGAGTTTTAATTGTTAGCAGTGAATATATTTTAAGGAAATACATTTTTTAAACGGTCAACATATTTCATGATAACACGAAAGACCGTTGAAGACAATAAGAAATTTAAGCTGGACACTATCACCAACTCAGATCATTAAACCCTTCAGTCATCATCATCCGAATCACCCCTCTGAAACAGCTAAATCACAGCACCTTGAAAAAAAGCGGCAGCACCCCACAATCAGGAACGAGGCTCGTTCTCCAGTCCAGCTCGCTATCTGTTCAAAAGCCCCACAAATTTCTCTTCGCAGCCGTCAAATAACGGCTAATCTAACTAACATACGCTCAGCCGCTTTTTCCGTCAAATACATCCAGCACATTTCCCACATAGATTCCTCCCAGCAATGGAAGCTAGAGCGAAGGGCTTATCAATAAGCCCCCTCCCCGGCTATTCCATAAACAGTAATTACAGAAGAGAGGTATAACAAGTTTTAATTTAAATTCGCAATGCTGCCCGCACTCGTCTTTGGTATGTGGGGAAAATTTTCACCAATTGAAAAAACTGCTTTATCGTCGATCAGCCCGGTGTGCCTGTTCTGATATGTAAATACTTATACATCCTTATAGCAGACAGTTCCACTCCAGAAGGATCTGCACTTTTTGTTGTTGTTGTTGTTGCTGCTGATCGGTTCGATTGTGGTACTGCCCTGTTCTTGGAGTTAATTTAAGTGGAATGTAGATGGACGGGTAAAAATGTTGGTGGTGTGCAATGAGAGCGGCTTGTTGTCTTGAGAGGAAATTAATTTAACATGGCTTTTGATTAAATAATACGTAATAGTGGCATAGTTTGAATAGTTTCATAGATAGTTCCTTATAGTTAGGAAAGAATTTGGCTTATAGTAAATTGAATGTTTTAATTTTTATAATCTTAGTTGCTTATGTGTTTATGTATATACTTAAAACACTATTGTCTTACATTTTTCCAAGAAAGTATGCGGTAGTTTAAATGATGTAGTGTGATATAGATAATGGCATTTATTTAGTTATGCAATGGAATATAGATATTGACATTTATTTAGTTATGTAGTGTTATAGATAATGACATCCACATGAAAAATAGGTAATGAATTTAAGAAGAATGTTCATGCGATGTTTAATCAGAATTTCATTAGTTTATGTTTTATATTTGTCGCGCAAATGTCAAAAGATTTCTCTTGAGATTTTGTAAACGAAGTTTTATATCTTGTTAAAAACAACACAACTTGAGTAGTACAAGTACACCTATTCAGGAAATTTAGGGTGTAGATGATTAATTCTGGTAGTTAAAACGTAAACTTTATCGTTAGTGAACGTTATCGTTATTAAACGCATTATCTTTAGTAAACAATGATAATTATAGTTTTAATTGGGGGCAGTGAAAATATCTTAAGAGACGAATAATTTTCAAATTGTCAAAATATGTTATGACTACACAAAAGACTATTGAGACAATAAGTAATTTAAGCTGGACATTATCACCAACTCAGACCATTAAACCCTTCAGTCAACATCATCCGAATCAACCCTCTGAAACAACTAAATCACAGCACCTTGAAAATAAGCGGCAGCCCCCACAATCAGGACCGGGGCTCATTCTCCAGGCCAGCTCGCTATCTGTTCAAAAGCCCCACAAATTTCCTTCGCAAACCGTCAAATAACGGCTAATCTAACTAACATACGCTCAGCCGCCTTTTCCGTCAAATACATCCAGCACATTTCCCACATACATTCCAGCCAGCGATGGAAGTTACCAGCCAAACGGCTTATCAATAAGCCCTTCCCGGCTAATCCATAAACAGTAATTACAGACGAGAGGAATAACAAGTTTTAATTTAAATTCGCAATGCTGCCCGCACTCGTCTTTGGTATGTGGCGAAAATTTTCACCAATTGGAAAACTGCTTTATCACCGATCAACCCTGGTGTGCCTGTCCTGATATGTAAATACTTACCTTCTTATAGCACACAATTCCCCCCAAAAGGATCTGCACTTTTGTTGTTGCTGCTGTTTGGTTCGATTCTGGTACTGCCTGTTCTTGAGTTAATTTAAGTGGAATGTCGGTAGATGGGTAAGAATTTCAGTGTGGTGTGCAGTGTGAGCGGGTTGTGGTCTTCTTTTGTTTGGTTCCTCTTTTAATGTTCAATGCCATGCTGCAGTCAATTTAGGGAAATTAATTTAACATGCCATTTGATTAAATAATACGTAATAGTGGAATAGTTAGAATTGTTTCATAGATATAACAGCAAAGTTAGGAAAGTATTTGGCTTATATTTAGTTTTAATTTTTTGTTATCTTGGTTGCTTATGTGTTTATGTGTATATATATATAGATACTTAAAACACTAGTGTCTTTTTTTTTTTGTCTACTAAGAATGCGTTAGTTGAATTAGTTAAGTAGAGGAATATAGATAATGACATTTATTTAGTTATGCAGTGTGTTATAGATAACTACATCCTCATGAGAAATAGGTAATGAATTTAAGAAGAATGTTTATGTGAAGTTTTAATCAGAATTTCATTAATTTATTTCATATATTTGTAGTGCAAATATCAAAAGTTATCTCTCGAGATTTTGTAAATGAAGTATTATAATTTATGTTAAAATTACATATTAAATCACTAAAATGAATTTAATCAATGAATTTAAGAATGATGTTCATGCGATGTTAAATCAGACTTTTAGGATTTATTTCATATATTTGTTATTCAAATACCAAAAGATCTCTCTCAGTTTTTTATAAAAGAAAGTATCAAAACTTGGTTTAAAATTAAATTACTAAATACGTGGTAATTGCGTATTAAATTACTAAAACTATTTAAAATTTATGCCAGAGAGACATTTATTAACAGAGATTAAAACTTGCATCATTTATTAAAATGATGCAAGTTTGTGTGTAAAAAATGCTTATCAATAGGATTCTAAAGAACATAAATAAAATTGGGGTGATAGCCAAGATGGGCGCTCGATGCACACATTTGTGCCAGGGATGTTTATAGTGGTTCGGAATAAACTTTAAGCCTTAGATCCGAGTCTAATATGATTGTAAAGGATTGGGATTAGAGCTGACAAACACGATAGAGCTGTTGCTCTTGATAAAAATGTTACTCCTGTCTATAAATTGTGTGAATGAAGTGTTGTAAATTACGAATATATGAAGCCCAGCAAATATGCTTTTTATTGGTTCATCATTTTCCAAGACATACAAAACATATCGAAACCATTAGTATAATATTGGTATTAAGATTTTACTGATTTGAGATTCTAAGATTACAACAGAAAAATATTTATTTCTGAGGATTATCACCAAAAATAAAATATTTCTTACAATTACTTTCCAGAGTATATAAAAGGAAAAAAGACCAGTTCGTTAGACACAAGATCCTTTAAGAGAAAATGGAATTCAATCCCATGATTGACACACTCAGTATTAATCTCCTGTTACCAGTTCGAGATACTGGATAACCCTCGAAGATCATCATAACAAATAAATCCCAACAAAAACAAAAAAAAAAAAAAAAAAAAAAAAAAAAAAAAAAAAAAAAGAATTTTCCGACATCCATCGAAAAATCTCATTCCATTACGTAACTGGAACTGCAACCTTTCATCTAGATTAAGAAATCCCCACGGCCATTCTTCTGCAGAAGTTGAGGGCAACAATAGTTCTTGCGTACATAAAAAAAAAAAAAAGGCAAAACTTCCATTACGTTAAGAAAGTTCGATCGAATTTCCGTATCTTTTCGATGATGGGAACTTTAGGGAGGGATTCAAGCTCATTTTGTCCACCCCTCTTCCCTTTTAATCTTTATTCCATCCCTTTTCCCTTTTCAGCCATCATTTCAGTTCTGTCAGGCAGAAAATACATGTTTAAATAGTGGAGATGTATTCAAACTTTCGGCACACATGCGGCTGAGTTCATACACGAGGGTGACTGGAAATCCTTTCAAAAATGCTTCGTTTGTGATATTCGCCTTTTGTTTGCTTAAGCTGGGATTTATAATAGAGCAACTTTTAATTTAAATGGAATATTAAGCTGTATTTTTGATATGATCCTAAATGATCGCGTCTATATTTCAAAATGATTGTGGAAGAGAGAGAAAGGAAAAAACGGCGCGTCATAAGATTGCTTTTTAATGAGAATCCAGACAATATATGACTGAATTTCCTGTCTGGATAATTGTACCAGACAATGAAGTATTTGTAACTGTATTAATAATTCCTATAAAAAAATAAACATTGTGTTTTACTATGGATTATATTTGTTTAATTGTTGTTTAAACTTACAGTCCGGTATTAAATTTTGAAACAGTAAAATAAAAGTAATATTAATTTTCATTAAAATTTAATTGCAATCAGAAATGGTCGATGAAGAAATTACTTTTTAATTAAGTTTTTTATAATTATTATGGAATTAAATGCAATTATAATGGGACTAAATTTATTTATGTTACTAAAGTCGTTTTTATTACTAAATTATGTATCTTTATTTTTAAAATAATTTCTTAATTTCTGATACAAACAGCATTAAAAAAAAAAAAAACATGTGATATTGACATGCAGGTATTTAAAAAAAATATTTTGAATATCGCAAAATTAAATTGTAGGAAAATAATAATTATATAATTACAAATCTTTGTAATTGATTGAATTATTTGTAGATAATTTTTATACGCAAATATATACACTTAGAAAGGATTTTGAAGCAACGGAAAGTTTAAAAATAATTTTATATTGAACACCTGCTAAAACTGCATTAAATAACATTATCATTAATTTGCCCATATGGAGATGGAGAAAAGAAGAACTTACATACACAGAACAATACCTACATAAATTAATTTTATTATGATTTATGTTTTATTAGAATAATATACAATTTTCATATTGAAGTCACAGAATAATTTGACTCTAAATACTCAGACACCACAAAATAATTACTCCTGTCCAATAAACTTTCTATCAATACTACATTGAAATCCCTTGTCATCTTCCTCCAAGATCAAATAACAAACTTCATTACTCATTTCACATATATCTGACACATATACGCCCTCGTCTTCCAAGAACATGGACACAGTTATACTCGCCAAGAATAACACCCGTGCCCTTTTTCTTTTCCTTGGATATTATTAATTCGCCTGTAATCTTGGCATCATTACAGACTGAAAAAAAGGAAGAAATGTCAGGGGGTCCCAACAACTGCCTGGCATAATGATTTCCCTCCCTCAAGTGCTGCCGGTTTCTTCCTGGACTTGCCCATCACAGCCGATCCGCCTCTGTATGGTCCATCCGTCCGTGCTTCTGGAACAGATGTCCGCTGCTAACGACCCGGGAGGAAGACCCACCAGGGTCTTTTCCCGCCTTCATTTGCATAGAATTAAATAGGGACAGGCCCGCCGAAAACGAGTTGCGGCCTTCCTTCATAAGGTTAGCTAAGACTTTTTGAGTGGTTTTCTTAAACCTTTTTCCTGTCACGGCCCCGTATGGGGATCAGCGACAAAAATGAATTGAGATCAAAACTGAATACCTTAAAAACATATTGAATTCCTCATGTAATAATCCACCAATAACATGCATTATCATAAACGAATTGAGTCTGCACTACTTGGTTTCCACGAAGAGCAATATCACGTTGTTTATGACTTATTCATTCTTTGTGTCACAAATGAATTGAATTTAAAAAACTGTAAAGATCATTTATTTTGATTTCTAGTATTAATGTCGTGCTTTGCATTCTAATATCGGAGTGTAATATATCAAACTCATGATGACATCTGGATCATATGAACTTGGATAAATGCTATTATCTTGATTATTTGATGAAAGAATAAATTTACTCTCGTTTATGGAGTTACAAGATTCATGATCAAATTAAAATTCTAAACTATACAATATTCCGACAATATAAATATATATAGAGGTCGAAGGGCTATAATAAAAAAGATATTTTTTTTATGGGGAAAGGTTTATTATATAACAAAGGGTTTGGATATAGCAAAATAAAAGGTTTAGCGGGTTAATTATATACAAAGCAAGGGTTTATTATATAACAAAAAATATAAAATAATAAAATAATGAACTGAATAATTTTGTTCTATATACTGTCAGACAGCAAAAAAAGCATTTAAAATCTAAAAACAGAAAAGAAACTAGTACTAACATTTTAAATGTTAATTGCTGAAAAACAAAATAGAATCCACAGTTTGTTAATTGTTGCAAACTGTGGATTCTGTCACAAGAATAAAATTGCCAAAAAACATGGATCCTGCGATATCCCATAATGATTAATGATTTTTAATTTCTTACTAATTTTCAATGTAGCTAGTTTGACAAATAAAATTTTTCAAATGCAATAGCTTAAATTTACTAACTTTAGAAATATTTTTTAAAAATTCCGTTTGTAGTATGTGTACTCTGTTTTCTCTGTATTTTGTATGTGTTTTTGTGCTGTTTGTATGTGTAAAACTGTGTATTTACATCAGATGCAACTGAAAGTATGCAGTTGCAAATACATTTATCTGTATCTGAGTTTAAGTAAAATAAATAAATTATCAGATATATTATTTATTTTAGACGAATGACAATGATCGGTTTATTTAATGATTAAATAAATGTTATTATATTTTATTCATGTTTTATTCATGTCAACTATGATTGGACTTGACATTCCACAAAACATAGCAAACATTGCATTGATCAATTCGGCTTTGATAAAAGATCAAGTAAATAAACAATATATTTATGTAATAAACAAAATATATAAAAACGAAACAAATATAATAAACAATATAATTATATAATAAACAAAATGTAAAAATAAAACAAATATAATAAGCAATATAATTATATAATAAACAAAATATAAAAAATAAAACAAATATAATAAACAATATAATTATATAATAAACAAAATATAAAAAATTAAATAAATATAATAAACAAAATAAAAAATAAAACAAATATAATAAACTGAATATAAAAAATAAAACAAATATAATGAACAAAATATAAAAATAAAACAACTGTAATAAACGAAATATAAACAAGAGTTTAGACTGCTATAAATCAATTTTAATCATAAATTTATTTTTTTTTAAATAAAAATTACTATCATAGATTAAACTTTTTAAACTTTTTGTGTTTTATTTTATTTATTAATTACTTTTGAAGATTGTGTTTGTTATTGTTATGTAATGTTATATTATATGAAGTTTTGTTATGTGCTACATCAATTTTTGTAATTACTAATTATTTAATACTATTAATTTAATGAAGTAATAATAAATAAAGGACTACTAGTAAAATAATAATTGATGACGTAACATTTACAATATATTTACATTAAAATGCATTCTATTTACGAATAAGGGATCGAAACATTACGCTTAGGAAATAAAAAATTGCTTTTTGAAGTAAATGCGAGACATTTGTAAGACAAATATTTTTGACTATTTGGAGAATCTTTGAAAACATAAATAACTAAAGCAATTTGAAAGTAACTGAATATTTAAAGTGTTACGTAACTGGATTTCTGTTGACAATATTTAATGAAACACTTTTAAGACATAAAATACCCGATATTTTAAAAGTCCCGTCAAATTTAATTCCTGCCAAGTTTCATGAAAATAAATATTAAAAATGACATATAGGATTTGTCTTTTTTTTAAGCATTTTCAATTAAAATTTCTTTTGAATTTTTGAAATAAAAATTCAATTTTCTTCACATAATTTTAACATGATGAATTAGGTAATTACTAAAGATTAATTATTAATCAAAACTGTTTTTCACGTTCGCGGGAGTTTAAACTGTCATAAATCAATTTTAATCATAGATTTACTTATTAAATAAAAATTATTATCATAGTTTAAACTTCAAAGTTTTATGTTTATTTTATTTACTGATTACTTTCATTGAAATTGAACTTTGGTTGCTATATAAATTTCCTAACATGTGTTTATTATGTATTACATCGATTTTTGTAATTAATTGCTCACAAATCACATCGAAATTTAAAATTTTATTTTGAAGTAGTTTCAATTTGATGAATGAATTAGTCATTAAATTTTATTTGGATATTAAAACAACATTTGATATATTCAAAAGTTCGTATTTTCATATAATTTAATTCTTGTTATGATAATAGAAAGTTTTTGCATAACGTTTTTATCGACCGATATTATTTTCTGCCTAGCGCGCATGCTCATAGGAATAGCTCAGTAGTGAAGTATTACAGATAAACATGCGCAATAGGTAAAATGTTTGTTATGAGCATGCGCGCTAGGAAGAAAAAAACGTTATGCAAAAACTCTCTATTATTTCAAACTCTTAATGTAAATTGAATTCTTAGTTCAAAAAATTTATAAAGCTTAAAATTTATATATTTAATGTGCTAAATGCTTTTATTTAAGGCAATAATAGCCTAATAAATATAACCATAAACAATATAGCATTAATTGTAAGCCATATAAAAAAATATTTTATATGAATTGTTGTTGCTGTGTCTTTTTTCTAAGTATATTTTCAAAATATTATTGAATAATAATAATAAAAAGTTTTGATCATTAAACTTTGATTTAGTAAGTGTTTTAAAATTCGTGATTGTCATAGAAAAATCATTTTAAAATTAACTGAATTCACATTGCGTTCAATTAAAGATGTATTCAAGAAATTTAGCTGTAGATAATTAATTCTGTTAACTAAATTGTGGTAATTAACATGATCTTTAGGGCATAATACACAATAATAATTATAGTTTTAATTGGTGGCAGTAAACATATCTTAAGAGAAGAATAGTTTTTAAATGGTCAAAATATTTCATGATAACACGTAAGACTTGGAGACAATTAGTAATTTAAGCTGGACACTAACACCAACACAGATCATTAAACCCTTCAGTCATCATCATCCGAATCACCCCTCTGAAACAACTAAATCACAGCACCTTGAAAATAAGCGGCAGCACCCCACAATCAAGACATAAGCTCGTTCTCCAGGCCAGCTCGCTATCTGTTCAAAAGCCCCACAAATTTACTTCGCAGCCGTCAAATAACGGCTAATCTAACTAACATACGCTCAGCCGCCTTTTCCGTCAAATACATCCAGTACATTTCCTACATACATTCCTCCCAGCGACGGAAGCTACAGCCAAGGGCTTACCAATAAGCCCTCCCCGGCTAGTCCATAAACAGTAATTACAGACGAGAGGAATAACAAGTATTAATTTAAATTCGCAATGCTGCCCGCACTCGTCTTTGGTATGTGGCGAAAATTTTCACCAATTGGAAAACTGCTTTATCATCGATCAGCCCGGTGTGCCCGTTCTGATATGCAAATACTTATACCTCCTTACAGCAGACAATTCCACCCCCAAAAGGATCTGCACTTTTGTTGTTGTTGTTGCTGTTCGGTGCGATTCTTGGAGTTAATTTAAGTGGAATGTCGGTGGACAGGTAAAAATGTCAGTGGTGTGCAATTTGAGCGGGTTGTGGTCTTCTTTGTTTGGTTCCTCTGTTAACGTTTAATGCCTTGCTGCAGTCAATTTAGGGGAAATTAATTTAACATGGCTTTTGATTAAATAATACCTAATAGCGGAATAGTTAGAATAGTTTCATAGATATAATGTCAAAGTTAGGAAAGGATTCGGCTTATAGTTAATTGAATGTTTTTAATTTTTTATAATCTTAGTTGTTTATATGTTTATATATATACTTAAAACACTATTGCCTTACTTTTTATTCAAGAAAGTATGCGTTAGTTTAATTAGTTATCTAGTATGTTATAGATAACGACATTTATTTAGTTATGTAGTGTGATATAGATAATGACATCTACATGAGAAATAGGTAATGAGTTTAAGAAGAATGTGCATGCGATATTTAATCAAATTTTTTAAGTATTTATTTCATATATTTGTGATGCAAATATAATAAGATTTCTCTGAGATTTTTAAAAAAGAAGTATTACAGTTTGGCTTAAAATGATATATTAAATCACTAAAATTGTTTGAATGAATGAATTTAATGAATTTAAGAATAATGTTCATGTGATGTTTAATCAAATGTTTAGAATTTATTTCATATATTTGTGATGCAAATATCATAAGATTTCTCTGAAGATTTTTTTATAAACGAAGTATTACAACTTGTGTTAAAATTACATATTAAATCATTAAAACTATGCAAAAATTGATGCCAGAGGCATTTATTAAAAAAAGATTTAAAGTTGCATTATTCATTAAAGTGTTTATTAATACTATTCTAGGAGATATATATAACTAGGTAAAAATTATTATTATATTAATTATTTATTCATTAATTATTTATATACGCCTATTTTAAACGTATCAATTAAATGTGCTTTAAATTGTGTTGTTTCTTATCTCACTTGGTAGACAGCAACATCTAGACAAAGTGCAAGAACATGTGTAGTCTTATTGTTGGAGTGCATGGGATGGCAGATTCTCTTGTGATGGAGCACCCGCTGGCAGGAGTCTGAATTTTTACGAGGTAGGGTTTTCAGCCTTACGTCCAACGCTCTGCAGTCATATTGGACCGGTACATACGGCTTAAAATGGATTCCGAACCACTACAAACATCCATGACACTGCGAGCCAGAGCTCTAGTCACACTGCCATCAGGCTATAAATTGGCGAATTACTAAAATATATGAAGTAGTAGGGTTCTTCTGTTTCGAAATCTGTCAATAGGCAAACAGACTTGGTGCATTATGGGGCTGTGGCGCCAATGAAGAAGATGGTAAAAAGTAACAATGGTTACTTTTTGTGTATGTGTCAATAAATGTGCGATAAATTGTCGAATTACTTAAATATATGAAGCTTTAGGAAATTTTTAAATAAATCTATCATATATCATCAAATCTATACCTTGTATTGTCTATAATCATCTATTTATATCCATTTTTTATATAACATGAATTATTTTAACATGAAAAAAAAAATTAAAATATTAGTTTTAACAAAAATACAAAACATTCAAATCCATTAGTTCAATATATTTCGAATATTTTAAAAAAAAAAATTCTATTAGTATTAAGATTTTACCGATTTGAGATTCTAAGATTACCATCAAAAATATTTATTTCTAAGTTTATCAAAAAAAAAAAATATTTCTTACAATTACGTTCCAGAGTATATAAAAGGAAAAAATGCCAGGTCGTTAGACACAAGATCCTTTAAGAGAAAATGGAATTCAATCCCATGATTGACACACACAGTATTAATCTCCTATTACCAGTTTGAGATACTGGATATCCCTCAACGACCATCATAACAAATAAATCCCAACAAAAACCAAAAAGAAAAAACAGAAGAAGAATTTTCCGACATCCATCGAAAAATCTCATTCCATTACGTAACTGGAACTGCAACCTTTCATCTAGATTAAGAAATCCCCATGGCCATTCTTCCGCTGAAGTCGGATGCCAACAATAGTTCTTGTGTACATAAAAAATATCAGGCAAAACTTCCATTACGTTAAGAAAGTTCGGTCGAATTTCCGTACCTTTTCGATGATGGAAACTTTAGGAGGGGGATTCAAGCACATTTTGTCAACCCCTCTCCCTTCTATTCTTTATTCCATCCCTTTTTCCATTTTAGTTTTGTCAGACAAGAAAACATGTGTAAATAGTTGAGATGTATTCAAACTTTCGACACGCATGCGGCTGAATTCATACACGAGGGTGACTGAAATCCTTTCGAAAAAAGCTTTGTTGATGATATTCGCTTTTGTTTGCTTAAGCTGGGATTTATAATAGGGGAACTTTTAATTTAAAAGAAATGTCAAGCTGTATTTTCATATAATCCTTCATGGTCGTGTCCATATTTTTAAATGCTTTTAGAA
Organism: Caerostris extrusa; assembly: GCA_021605095.1. Taxonomy (NCBI): domain Eukaryota; kingdom Metazoa; phylum Arthropoda; class Arachnida; order Araneae; family Araneidae; genus Caerostris; species Caerostris extrusa. The sequence continues at coordinate 49,778 of BPLR01018666.1, forward strand.
GACAGAGAAAAACAGAAAGTCATAAGATTTAGAAAAACATTTTAAAGAGATGTTTCCAAAATGACTGTTCTATCAGATAGTGAATTAGATAATATCTGCTTTTGTATATTTATAATAGGGCAATTTTTAATTTAAATGAAATATCAAACTGTTCATATGATCCCAAAGGATCGTGTCCATATTTTTAAACGATTTTAGAAACATAAAAAAAAAACCAGGAAGTCATAAGATTTAGAAGAACATTTTAATCAGAAACTTCAAAAATGATCATTCTATCAATGAATTAGAGAATACTCGCTTTTGTTTGTTTATGCTAGGATTTATAATAGAGCAACTTTTAATTTAAATGAAATTTTTAGCTATATTTTTCATATGCTTTTAAATAATCGTGTCCATATTTTTAAATGATTTAAAAATACAGACAAAAAAAAAACAGGAAGTTAGTAACTATTAAATGTAATTAAGTTATTACCTTATGTGATTAAATTATTTGAGTAACTAAAGCCTTCTTTTGTTGTTAAATTATATATCTTTATTTAAAAGAATTTTTACTTTTTGATAGAAACAGCATTAAAAAAAGAAAATACATTATATACATGCAGATATTAAAAAAAAAAAAAAAAATGAATAAAGAAATAATTAAATTGTAGAAGGAAAAATCATTATATAATTACAATTCATTATAATTTATTAAATTATGTGTAGAGAGTTCTAATTATATACATTTAAACTTATTTTGAAATAACAGAAAAGTATTTGAATGATTTCATGTTAAAACTTTATTAAGTAACACAATCATTAATTGGGTCACATGGAGATGGACAAAAGAAAAACCTACGTACACAAGAACAATACCTACATAAATTAATTTTATTATGATTTATGTTTTATTAGAATAATATAAAATTTTCATATTGAAGTCATAGAATAACTATCACGAATTACTCAGATGCCACAAAATAATTACGCCTCCTACCCAACCAACTTTCCATCAAAATACTCACTGAAATCCCCAGTCCCCTTCCTCCCAGATCAAATAACAAACTTCATTACTCACTGCACATATTTCTGACCCATATACGTCCTCATCTTCCAAGAACATGAAACACAGTTCTACTTGCCAAGAATAACACCCGAGCCCTTTTTTTCTTACATAATTCGCCCATAATCTCTGGCATCATTACAGACCGAAAAAAGGAAGAAAATGCCCGGGGGGGGCGGGGGTCCACCGACTGCCTTGCGCATAATGATTTCCTCCCCTCAAGTGCTGCCGGATTCTTCCCGGACTTGCCCATCACGGCGATCCGCCTCTGTAGGGTCCATCCGTCCGTATTTCTGGAACAGATGTCCGCTGCTAACGACCCGGAGGAAGTACCGCCCGGGTCTCTCCCTGTCTTCATTTGCATAGAATTAAATAGGGGACAGACCCGCGAAAACGAGTGGCGGCCTTCCTTCAGAAGGGTTAGGCTAATTAAGACTTTTTGAGGTATTTTCTGAACCTTTTTCCTGTCACGGCCCCGTATGGGGATCAGCGACAAAATGAATTGGGATGTAAAACTGTGAATATTTTTAAAAACATATTGAAATTCATCATGTAATATCCCCCAATAATATGTGTATTATCCTAACTAAACTAATTTTGCCGGAAAAATTTAAGCATTTGGATTTCCATTACATAATGGGCCATATACATTCTTTATGACCACAAAATGAATTGAATTTCAAAACTGCGGAAAGACTAATATTTTTGTATTTCTAGTATTCAATGTCGTGCTTTTGCATTCTAATATGGAGTGTTATTTCAAAATTCACGCGATGGTATCTCACTATAAAAATCAGGATAAATGCCACTATCTTGATTATTTAATGAACGTATAAATTTTCTCGTTTATGTGGAGGTATAGAAAGTATAACCAAATTAAAAATATACAATATTCTGACAGTAGATTAAAAAATATATTTCAAAGGGGCTTATATTTATAAATATGTATTATTAATTAGTTAGCTTTATATTAAATAATTAAAAAATATATGAAAAAGTAATTAATTTTAAACTAAATGGGCCATTTATATTATCCGTTTGTATTTTATTAAATTTGCATGCCTATATTAATTATGTATGCTAATAAATATTTATAAATATTACATTTATAAATTTCCTATAGTCTTAATTAAATAAAAAAAATTTAGAAACTCTACATAAATAAAAACAAATTAAAAAATTAAAAACAAAGTCACCAACTATGCTTTTAGACTTGACCTTCAACGAAACATTGCAAACATTGCATTGAAATTCGGCTTTTGATAAAAGATCACTTGAATAAACAATTTATTATATAATAAGCAAAATATAAAAAATAAAAAAATATAAAAAAATTAAAACAAAGCAAATAGGAATCAATAAAATATAATATATATATATATATATACATAATAAACAAAATATAAAAATAAAACAAATATAATCATAATAAACAATACATAATAAACAAAATATAAACGAGTTTAAACTGTCATCAATCAATTTTAATTATAATAACTTATTAATTAAATAAAATTATTATCATAGATTAAACTTTAAAGTTTTATGCTTATTTTATTTACTGATAACTTTCGCTGAAATTGAACTTTGGTTGCTACATAAAATTTCCTAATGTGTGTTTTATTATGTGTTACATCGATTTTTGTAATTAATTGCTCACAAATTATATCGAAATTTAAAAATTTTATTTTTGGAATATATTTCAATTTGATAAATAAATTAATCATTAATTCTAATTTGGATATTAAAACATCATTTGATATATTAAAAAGAAGTTCGTATTTTCATACAACCACTTTCTGCTATGATATTATTACGTTAATTAAACTAAATGTTAGTTTATGGTAAATATTTAATTTAAAGGATAAAAAAAATTTTATTTTAGTTTAATAGTTAAAAGGGGTTGTCTTCTGAAATATAACAAAATGTAAATATTAATGTAATAATCAAAGACGATTTATAATTCATTTGATTAATACATGTTGTAAGAATTTTTGGAAATAGACATTATTCTTCACCTAAAATTTTAAGGATGTCAAATAATTGTAAATTGACATCAATTTCAGAGACGTTTTGAAGTATTGGTTGGGTAAAAATTATTGAACATTATGGATCTATAAAAATTTAATTTTATTTCCTTAAACAACAGTATTTTGAACAGAATTAATTTTCATTAACTGGTAACTATAGTAATCCTTTTCCTCAGACAATTCATAATTATTTTGATTAATTCACGTGGAATATAATTCTTCACCTAAAACTTTAAAGATGTGAAATCATTGTGAATTGACATCAATCTTAAATTTTTTTTTTTTTAAAAAATCGGCTTGTTAAAATCGTTGCACGTTATGGATCTAAAAAATTTTATTTTTGCTTTCTTAAACAACATTGCTTTCATTAAAACTATATTATTCTTGTGTACTATGAATTAATGTGGTACTAGTATCATCGTTAGTTTATAGTACGCAAAGATAATTATAGTTTTAATTGGTGGAAGAGAACATATCTTAAGTGAAAGAAAATTTTCAAATGGTCAAACTATTTCATTGTAACACGAAAGACTATTGAAGACAATAAGTATTTAAGCTGACACTGTCACCACTCAGATCATTAAACTTTCAGTCATGATCATGCGAATCACCCCTCTGAAACAACTAAATCACAGCACCTTGAAAATTAGCGGCAGCACCACACAATCACGACGGGAGGCTCGTTCTCCCACAGGCCAGCTCGCTATCTGTTCAAAAGCCCCGCAAATTTCCTTCGCAGCCGTCAAATAACGGCTAATCTAACTAACATACGCTCAGCCGCCTTTTCCATCAAATACATCCAGCACATTTCCACATACATTCCTCCCTGCGATATAAGCTACAGCCAAGGGCTTATCAATAAGCCCTCCCCGGCGAGTTCATAAACAGTAATTACAGACGAGGAATAACAATTTAAATTCGCAATGCTGCCCGCACTGTCTTTTTGGTATGTGGCGAAAATTTTCACCAATTGGAAAACTGCTTTACCATCGATCAGCCCCGGTGTGCCCGTTCTGATATAAATACTTACCTCCTCATAGCAGACAATTCCACCCCAAAGGATCGGCACTTTTGTTGTTGTTGTTGTTGTTGCTGTTCGGTTCGATTCTGCTACTGCCTTGTTCTTGAAGTTAATTTTTAAGTGGGAATGCCGGTGGACGGGTAAGAATGTCGGTGGTGTGCATTGTGAGCGGCATGTGGTCTTCTTTTTGTTTGGTTCCTCTTGTTAATCTTTAATGCCTTGCTGCAGTCAATTTAGGGAAATTAATTTAAGATGAGTTTTGATTAAATAATAAGTAATAGTGGCATAGTTTCATAGATATAATACTATTATATTTCGTTTTAAATTTTGTAATCTGGTTGTTGTTTATGTGTGTGTATATATATATACGTAAAACACTATTGTCTTATTTTTGTCTAGTAAGAATGCGTCAGTTTAATTAGTTATGTAATGTGATATAAATAACCACATTCAAGTACGAAATAGGCAATGAATTTAAGGAGAATGTTCATGTGATGTTTAATCAGATTTTCAGGAATTTATTTCATGTATTTGTGATAATAACAAAAGAGTCTCTCGAGTATTTTTGTAAAAGAAGTATTACAACTTGGCTTAAAATAACATACTAAATCACTAAAATGAATTTAATTAATTTAAGAAAAATTTTGTGCTGTTTAATCTGATTTTTAGATTTATTTCATATATTTGTTAATCAAATATAAAAAGATTTTTCTCTTGTCCTTCTATATAAAAGTAGTATCACAACTTGGTTAAAATTACATGTTAAATTACTAAAAATAAGTAAAAATTTATGCCAGAGACATTTATTAACAGAGATTAAAAACCTGCATCATTCATTAAAATGCTAATTAATGTGATTCTAAAGAATTTAAAAATAAAATTATTGGGGTGATAGCCGATAATGATAGCCGAGTGACTGGCGCTCGGTACCATAGTTTTGTGCCATATATGTTTTAGTGATTCGGAATAAACTTTAAGCCGTAGATCCCAGTCTTATATGACTAAAGAGGATTGGGATTAGTGCTGACACTCCTACCCCTTAAAAAGAAAACATCTCCTATCTCAAAATCTGCCATTAGGCAGAGGGTATTGACCCACCATGGGGCAAAGTTGAACCAATGAAGAAGAAGATAAATTATTGTTATTTTTGTATGCATATTTTTAATGTGTCAATTATTTGTGCTGTAAATTGTTGAATTACTGAAATTTATGGAGCTGTAAGAAAATTTTAAATAAGCGTATCATATATCAGCAAAACTATGTATTGTATTGCCAATGTTCATCTATTTATATCCATTTGTGTATCACGAATGAACGATTTTTACATGAAAAAAAATGTTAGTTTTTCCGAGACATGCAAAAACATTAAATCGAAAACCATCAGTATAATAAATTTTGAATATTATTTTTTAAATTTTTATTAATATTAAGATTTTATTGAATTGAGATTCTAAGATTACAACAGAAGAATATTTATTTCTAAAAAGTTACCATAAAAAATATTTACGATTATGTTCCATCAGAGTATATAAATGAAAAATGACTAGTTCGTTAAACACAAGACCCTTTAAGAAAAATGGAATTCGTAATCCCATGATTGACACACTAAGTATTAATCTCCTGTTACCAGTTTGAGATGAGGATAACCTCTCAAAGACCATCATAACAAATAAATCCCAGCAAAACCAAAAAGATAAAAGAAAAAAAAAAAAGAATTTCTCCGACATCCATTGAAAAATCTCTTTCCATTACGTAACTGGAACTGCAACCTTTTCATCTAGATTAAGAAATCTCCACGGCCACTCTTCCGCTGAAGTTGGATGCCAACAATAAGTTCTTGTGTACATAAAAATATCAGGTAAAACTTCCATTACGTTAAAGAAAGTTCGGTCCAATTTCCGTATCTTTTCGATGATGGGGAACTTCAGGGTGGATCTTCGAGCACATTTTGTCCACCCCTCTCCCTTTTATTCTTTTATTCCATCCCTTTTTCCATTCAGCCATCATTTCAGTTCTGTCAGACGAGAAAACATGTAAATAGTTGAGTTAGTATTCAAGCTGAATTCATACTGAATTCATACTGGCTGGAAATTCTTACAAAAAGTTCTTTTTGTTGATGATATTGGCTTTTGTTTGCTTAAGCTGGGATTTATAATAGTAATACTTTTAATCTAAATGGAATATCAAGCTGTATTTTTCCTAAGATCCGAAAGGGTCCCTGTTCATATTTTTAAACAACTTTAGAAGATTTTAACTGAATTGAGATAGTAAGGTTACCATCAAAAATATTTATTTCTAAGTGTTATCATAAAAAAAATATTTACAATTACGTTCCAGAGTATATAAAAGGAAAATGACTAGTTCGTTAGACACAAAATCCTTTAAGAGAAAAATGGAATTCAGATTGACACACTCAATATTAATCTCCTGTTACCAGTTCGTGATACTGGATAACACTCAAAGACCTTCATAACAAATAAATCCCAACAAAAACCAAAAAGAAAAAAAGCATTTTCCGCCATCCATCGAAAAATCTTATTCCATTACGTAACTGGAACTGCAACCTTCATCCAGGATTAAGAAATCCCCACGGTCATTCTTCCGCTGAAGTTGGATGCCAACAATAGTTCTTGTGCACATAAAAATATCAGGCAAAACTTCCATTACGTTAAGAAAGTTCGGACGAATTTCCGTATCTTTCGGATGATGGGAACTTCAGGGGAGGGATTCAATCACATTTTGTCCACCCTCTCTCCCTTTTATTCTTTATTCCATCCCTTTTTCCATTTCAGCCATCATTTCAGTTCTGTTGGACAAGAAAACATGTGTAAATAGTTGAGATGTATTCAAACTTTCTACACGCATGCGGCTGATTTCATACACGAGGGTGACTGGAAATCCCTTTTAAAAATGCTTTGTTGATGATATTCGCTTTTGTTTGCTAAAGCTGGATTTATAAAAGAACATCTTTTAATATAAAGGAAATATCAAGCTGTATTTTTCATGTGATCCTGAATGATCGTGTCCTTATTTTAAACGATTTTAGAAGAGAGAAAAAAAAACAGAAAGTCATAAGATTTAGAAGAACATTTTATGAGAAACTATTATTATTCTACCAGACAATGAAGTATTTGTATAGAAGAAAAAAACTCATTTAAAAGAATTAAATCATCGTTTAAAATAAGTCATTTTAAGTAATTAAACAATATGTTATACTATGAATTATAATCGTTTAATTTTTTGTTTACACTTACACTCCGCTATTTCATTTTTGATAAAGAAAATATAAATAAATGATATTAGTTTTCTTTAAAATTTAAAATATTAGCAATGATTGAGGAAGAAGTTAATTTTAATGAAGCTTTTATAATTCTTACATAATTAATTGTAACTGAAAAGCAATTATAATTACAATATTTGATGATATTATTTAAGTAACTGAAATCTTTTTTTCTATTACTAAATTATGCCTCTCCATTTATAAGTATTTCTTAATTTTTGATAAAAACATCATTAAAAAAAAAAAGGAAAATGTATGATTCACATGAAGGGAGGTAAGCAAAAAAATATTTAAAATGTAAAAAAAATTAAATCATAAAAATCATTATATAATAAAAAATTACTGTAATTTATTAAATCATATGTAGAGAATTTTGTATACGAAAATATATACATTTAAAAAAAAATTATTTTCAAATAATAGAAAAGTATTTAAACACTTTTATGACAGACACCTGCTAAAACTGTATTAAGTAACATTATGATTAATTGGACCACGTAGAGATGAACAAAAGAAAAATTACATACACGGAAGAATAACTACATAAATTAATTTTATTATGATTTATGTTTTATTAGAATAATATACAATTTTCATATTGAAGTCACAGATTAATTGCCAAGAAATACTCAGATATGAAAAAATAATTAAGTTCTCCTATCCAACCAATTTTCCATCAAAATACTACATTGAAATCCCAACTCCCCTTCCTCCAAGATCAAATAACAAACTTCTTTACTCACTGCACATATTTCTGACCCATATACGCCCTCATCTTCCAAGAACATGGAACACAGTTCTACTCATAAAAATAACACCCGTACCCTTTCTTCTTACATAATTCTCCCGTAATCTTTGGCATCATTACAGACCAAAAAAAAAGGAATAAAAATGCCAGGGGGGTCCACCAACTGCCTTGCGCATAATGATTTCCTCCCCCTCAAGTGCTGCCGGATTCTTCCTGGACTTGCCCATCACAGCGATCCGCCTCTGTATGGTCCATCCGTCCTTATTTCTGGAACAGATGTCCGCTGCTAACGACCCGGAGGAAATCCCTCCCGGGTCTTTCCCTGTCTTCATTTGCATAGAATTAAATAGGGGACAGTTCCGCCGAAATCGAGTGGCGGCCTTCCTTCACAAGGGTTAGCTAATTAAGACTTTTGAGGTATTTTCTGAACCTTTTCCTGTCACGGCCCCGTGTGGGGATCAGTGACAAAATGAATTGAGGTGGAAAAACTGTGAATAATTTTAAAAGGTATTGGAATTCATCATGTAATATCCCCCAATAATATGCATTATCTTAAATTTTAAACATTGAGATTTCCATTACATAATATGCCCCTTACTTCCTGTATGACCACAAAATGAATTGAATTGGAAAACTGAGAAAGACTTATATATTTTGATTTCTAGTATGCAATGTCATGCTTTTTGCATTCTAATATCGAATGTATATCAAAATTCACGATGGTATCTCACTATAAAGATCAGGATAAAATGCTACTGTCTTGATTATTTAATGAACGTCTAACGTTCATTTATGTGGAGATATAGGTAGTATAACCAAATTAGAATTCTGAAATATACAATATTCTGATGATAGTTAAAAATACGTAGTTCAATATGCATTACATTTCATTGTATAAATAAATAAAATATGACAATGCAATGGAGAATTTTTTATGGAATAAATTTTGTGATGGATTTAAATAGGAACAGACATAATATATTGTTCAATATAAATGCAAATTCTAATGATGAACTGCTGAATTCTGTAATTACTGTCAGCAGCAAAAAATAGTGAAAATCTAAAAACAGAGAAACCGGTATGAACATTGGAAATGTAAATTATTGAAAAAAATTTGCAACATTAACAAACTGTGGATTCTTGTCATAGGAATGAGAATTGCCAAAAAAAAAAAAAAAAAAAATTGTGTGTTTTCCATAATCATTGATGTTTTAATTCTATTCTTACTAATTTACAATGTAGTTAGTTTGATAAATAAAATTTTCATTTGCAACAATTTAAATTTACTAATCCTTTAGAAATATTTTTAAAATTTCTTCTGTATGTGTACTCTGTTTTCTATGAATTTCCGTATGTGTGTTTTGTATGTTGTTTGTATGTGTAAACTGTGTATTGATATCAGACACAACTGAAAGTATGCATTTACATGCAAATACATTTATATGTATCTGAGTTTAAGCAAAATAAGTAAATAATCATATATGTATATTATTTATTTTAGACGAATGACAATGACCGGTTTATTTAATGATTAAATATCAATATATTTCATTTATGTTAACAAATTTAAGTTTAATTAAATTTGCTGCTTATAATATATGTTTGTGTTTTCTTAAATTTGGATATCTATATTAATTATTTATGTGCTAATAAATATTTATAACTATTGCATTTATAAATCTCTTATAGACTTAATTAAATAAGAAAAACTTTATGAAATTTTTTACATAAATAAAAACAAATTAAAATTAAAATAAATCATCAACTATGATTAGACTTGACTTCCTATAAATCATTGCACCAAAAATCGGCGTTAATAAAAGATCACTAAATAAACACTATACTTATATAATAAAAAAAAAAAAAATAAAAACAGCTATAATAAACAAAAATATAAAAATAAACAGCTATAATAAACAAAATATAAAAATAAAACAGCTATAATAAACAAAATATAAAAAAAATAAAACAACTTTATTAAATAAAATATAAAAATAAAACAAATATAATAAACCAAATATAAAAAAATAAAACAACTTTATTAAATAAAAATATAAAAATAAAAACAAATATAATAAACCAAATATAAAAAATAAAAGCAAAATATAATAAACACAATATAAAAAATAAAACAAATATAATAAACAAAAATATTAAAAAAACAAATGTAATAAACAAAAATATAAACCAGAGTTTAGACAGTCATAAATCAATTTAAATCATAAATTTATTTATCAAATAAAAATACTATCAAGGATTAAGAATTTAAACTTTTGTGTTTTATTTTATTTATTATTTTTCAAAAATTGAACTTTGTTACTATATAAATTTCCTAACATATGTTTTGATATGTGCTACATCGATTTTTATAATTTATTAATTATTTAATATTATTAATTTAATACTTTTATGAAGTAATAATAAATAAATGATTACTAGTAAAAAATAATTGATTAACATTTACAATATAATTACATTAAATTGCATTCTGTTTACGAATAAGAAATCGAAACATTATGCTTAGGAAATAAAAATTACTTTTGATTATTAAATGTAAATTAAATGTAGTTATTAAATGTAAATATTATCGTTAGTACAAAATAAACATATTTTTAATTGGGGGCAGTGAATACATCTTAAAGGGAAGAAAATTTTTAAATGGTCAAAAATATTTCATTATAATACGAAAAGACTATTGAAGACAATAGGTAATTTAAATTGGACACTATCACAAACTCAGATCATTAAACCCTTCAGTCATCATCATACGAATCACACCC
>BPLR01018667.1:0-23230 GCA_021605095.1 Caerostris extrusa
GTTACGTATTGCTATTAAAAATTTAAAATATCAAAACGTGCGATTAAATATTCAGATACGTATTAAATATTTAAAATTGCAAAATACACTCCCTGAAATATCGATTGATTAATTAAAAAATAAGTTGTCAGCACCAATAATTATTATCACAAAGAAAATCTTAATTTGAAATAATAGATTTTTCGATCTTGCATTGTATATTTTAAATGCAAATATATATATATGAGTTTATTAATTTTATGAGATAATTAATGCCAGTTAAAAATGTAAAATATTAAAACATAAGTGATTAAATATTCAGAGGCGTACAATTTAAAAATTAAAATATACTTATTCTTTAATTAATGATCGTTAATTAAAAAATAAATTATCAATATCAATAATTATCACATAGGCCAAATCTGAATTTGAAATAATGATGCTTTTTAATAATATAAAAATATCTTTATTTTTTGATTGCATTGTATATATCAAAAATACAAAAAAAAACGCATTTTTTTATAGATGAGTTGGTCCATAATTTTATATGATGATTAAGGCTTATTAAAAATGTAAAAAATATTAAAATGGGATCAAATATTTAGAGACTTTCAAAATTTTAAAATTACAAAATACAACTCTGAAATAAATTGATTGCAAAAAAATATGTAATGTTTGACAATAATTATCACATAGGCCAAATCTGGAATTTGAAATAATGATGCTTTTAATAATATAAAAATATCATTAATATTTTTTGAATATTGTATATACGAAAAATACAAAAAAAAAACCCGCATTCTTTTATAGATGAGTTGGTTAATTTATATGGCTCCTGACGATGATTAAGGCTTACAAAAAAATGCTGTAAATATTAAAATGATCAAATATTTAGAGATCTTCCAAAATTTTAAAAATTACAAAATACCTCTGAAATAACGATTGATTGATCAAAAAATATGTAATCACTACCAATAATTATCACATAGGCCAAATCTAAATTTGAAATAATGATAATTTTAATAATATAAAAATATCCAATATTTTTTGATCATGCATTGTATATATCGAAAAATACAAAAAAAAAAAAAAACCCGCATTCTTTTTTATAGATGAGTTGGTTAATTTTATATGATGATTAAGGCTTATTAAAATGTAAAATATTAAAATGTGATCAAATATTTAGAGACTTCCAAAATTTTAAAATTACAAAATACAACTCCTGAAATAACGATTGATTGATCAAAAATATGTAAATACCACATAGGCCAAAATTTGAAATTGATCTTAATAATATAAAAATATCATTAATATTTTTTGATCATGATTGTATATAGGCAAAAAAATCCTTCTTTTTATAGATGAGTTGATTAATTTTATGATGCTTTTAAAAAAAATGCAAAATATTAAAAATGAAATAATTTAGAGACTTATTTTTTTTATAATTACAAAACACATCCTGTATAGATTGATTAATTAAAAATAAATTATCAAAAATTATCACACAAAAAAATATTATAAATTTAGGTTTTTATCATTAATGCAAATTATTAATATTTTTAATCATGCATTCTATATAAATTTTAAAAAAAAAAACCCAATTCTTTTATAAAATTCCTTAATTTTCAAATATTTAGAGATCAAATATTTAGAGACTTCCAAAATTTTAAAATTACAAAATACACTTTTGAATTAACGATCGATTGATCAAAGAATATGCTAATCATACCATTAATTATCACATAAGCAAAATCTAAATTTGAAATAATGATGCATTAATGATAAAAAAAATATCATTAATTTTTTTATCATGCTTTATATGTATGAAAACACACACAAAAAAACCGCATTCTTTTATAGTGGGTTTATTAATTTTACGTAATGATTAAAGATTATTAAAAATGTAAATTATTAAAAATGTGATCAAATATTCAGAGACGTACTGAATTTTAAAATTACAAAAATACTTATTCTTTAATTAATGTATCGTTACTTCATAAGTTATCACTACCAATAATTATCACATAGGCCAAATCTGAATTTGAAATAATGATGCTTTAATAATATAAAAATATCATTAATATTTTTTGATCATGCATTGTATATATCGAAAATACAAAAAAAAAAAAAAACCCGCATTCTTTTATAGATGAGTTGGTTAATTTTATGTGATGATTAAGGCTTCTTAAAAAATGTAAAATATTAAAATGTGATCAAATATTTAGAGACTATTCAAATTTTAAAATTACAAAATACAACTCTGAAATAACGATTGATTGATCAAAAATATGTAATCAGTACCAATAATTATCACATAGGCAAAATCTAAATTTGAAGTAATATTTTTATATAAAATTATATTTTGAGGGGAATTTCGAAACAATATTATACGTAATTATAATTAATTATAAATTAATTTTAATTAATTATAATATTATAATTAGATTTTTATTTTTTAGAAAATTTACAGTCTGATTCTAATAAAGAGGACCAATCTTGCCACGAGTGGGGCATTTCTGTTCAACTAGGGGTTAGGTAATGGGATAAAAAGATACAGAAATCTGATATAGAAGTGTCATTCGCTTAGAATAATTTGGTTTTTCTTGCCGCTCTACATTCCTTTTACGCACACTTTAGGCTAATTAGACTGGGACATACAGTGTAAAGGGGATTCCGAACCAATCGCAAACATCCATGCCACAGCCAGGATTCGAACCTGAAGCCTGGGATATCAACGGTCAGAGCTCTAGCCAATTGGCCACCAGGTTTAGATTGAAATCTCTTATTAGAATTTCTGGTACTTTTTCATTTTTGAGGCTATACTTTGTGCAAATACAAACACTAACGAATTATCGCCAGTTATAATGTAACAAGTCACGATTATTGGCTGAGTAAAGAACTTAGATCATTGACTGATTTGCTTTTTTCTGGTAACACTTTTAAAAAAAAAAAGTACCGAATTTCTTATTGAAAATCGTTATCCTTATCATTATCCAGTATCATTATCCGTATGTTCCTTTATTATATGCGTTCAATGTAAATTAAGTTTTAGAACTCACAAGAAAAAAAGCGTTGAAATGACGTAAAACAGAGATTAAGAAATTAAAATTCGATATATTTCAGCCATCTTCCATTTATATCGAAAGATTACGAGTTTACTTTTATTTTTCTTAAAATTATGAAAATCTATATGGCATTACACGGAATGTCCTTCGAAATCAGTATATATCAATAATTATCCAGTCATAGTAATATCATGAATAAAATATCAAATGAATTAAAAATGTTTTTGCTTCTCTTCGAAAAAAATATGTCACCACAAATTTTAGAATTGCATAGTTGGATGATTACTATTAGTCTGGGAAATCTGAATTATTACCAATATTTTTGAAGAAGGTAGAATAAAGTTAATATTTTTAAGTAAAATTATTTTACTTTAAAAAATACGAATTATTACAAAATACATAATTTATTTCTAACAATTTTAAAATAACTTAAATGCATTATGAAAATAAATCCCAAACCGGTAGTATAAATAGATTCAGAACTAAACCAAAACGGCAAAACTATTTGGCGCACATTACGATTTGGCAATCAAAAAAATTGCCAAAAGTCGCCCTAAACTCTGATTTAGCCAAAAGATAAATATTTCCTCTCAGTTGATTTAAAAACATACAATATATTCGGGATTTCAAATTAATGAAATGAAAGCATTAATAAACCCACCTTTGTTTTCATGGGAACGCTAAGAGTGTTCTTTATATATGTTTATATGTCAATTTTTTTTTAAATTACGTAGTATTGATTATGTTCCTGTGAGCAACCCAATACAAACCAGCCTCGAAAAAGACATTTCGTGTCGGTTAGTTTAACGCTGTTCATTTAGCACTACCCAGGGGCACTTGCAGCTTGAAGATATACTACAGACGCGAGTAACACTACCTTCACAACGCTGCACTATCCTATTAGATCAAGACCTATGGTTTAAAGTGGATTCCGAACCACTACAATCATTGGTGCGGCCAAGACTCGAACCAGAAACCTGTGGCACCGAGCGCCAGATACTCGACCATTAGGCCCCTATAAATACAGTGTGATTCATTGGTCATGGCAAAAATATTGAGAAGTGATGCAACTTAATAAAACATTTTTTGTATAGGAATATATTGTCGGAAATGTCACGTTGAGGAAAGAATAAACTTTCAAAAAAAAATTTCGCAACGTCTAGGCACAATGCGTCAGTTGATCCCCGTCACATGACCTTTGGCCGGAAAGCCCAATGCTCATTCTAATTTAATCTTACTCTGTGTTTACAATTGCATATTCCTTTTTTCAACTGTTCATTGTGGTTGCAAGGGTGCACGAAATGCCGGATATCATTTCAACTGTTCGCAATTCACTTCTGTAGTGGACTGATGGTTAATTGGCTAGTACTTTGGTCAAAACCACAGGATTCAGACTCGAAACCTGGCGGTGGCATTGGATGTTTGTGAGTGGTTCGGAATATACGTCAAACTGTAGATCCGGGTATGATTAACCTAGAGTGTGCAAAAAAAAATGGCCGTAGAGCGACAAACCAAACCAATGACTCCTATAACGCTACAGAGCATACAATAATGTTGATGGTCGCAATTTTTAGCGTTTATTGAAAGTATTGTATGAATGAAGTATTTTGCAATAATATTTATATTATTTAAATACTTGCGATGAAATATTGGGTCCAGATAGAGAGCGTGGGGTAGGTATCTATAGGTACCAAAGGCCAGAGCGCTAGCCAATTGGCCTTCAGGAGGGAAACTTCTGTTGTGAACGTTTGCAGCTCTACGGGCTTATTTTGCACACGTTTTGTTAATTAGAGAGGGACCTTTTATTTAACGGGGATTTCGAACAACTAACAAACATACAGGCTCCTCAAGGATTCGAATCTGAAGCTTGTGGTACCAAAGGCCAGAGCACTAGCCAATTAGCCATTAGGCCGCCGGTTGCCCGTAACACCCGTAAGTATTCCTTTTTTAAACAATTGATATTCACCAATATTTTATTTTAATTTTTATAAAGATTATTTTAATAAATTTTAAATCGCCATCCATAACACATGCAACATAACAAGGTATATTAGCTCCTTATACTAATATCTTGTCAACATTTCTTTTCACTTAATTAGAAATTTTGTTACATTATCTCCCACTCTGTACACCCAATGCATTTGCTTAACTTAATAGACTCGGTGGTAATTGGTAAAACGACAAGCTAATGAAAACACAAAGTAATTCCACTTTCGCGTACGTCTCGACTTTTAATGAACAACACCATGTTGTTGTCCGATGCGAAACCTTTCGGCTGATACTGTGGATGGTAATAATCATGTTAAATATTTAAGCCGAATGCAGTTCTTCATTTCAGTGCCGACTAGGAAGCTCGTTTGCAGTTCCGAATGTCTGATCTGCAGATTATTATGATTCGAATAAATTCTGTCCCATAGAACAAGGAAAGAGAGTCCGAATTAAATCCGTTTTGGTTGTATAATAAATGCTGTTTCTAATCTTAGGTTCATCATGATGATTGTTATTCATAATAAATGGTACGTTTTTATTCTGGTAATTATTACTGAAATATCTGGAAAAAATTGGAACCATCATGTCTTATTGGCCTAGGTGAATTTCAATGTTCATTGCAGCGGAATTACCGAATTATGAAACGAACATTATTTAAAATGCAGAAACATAACTCTACGAACACAACCGAAGGTGTCCCATCACAACAGAAGCTGCCATTTTCCCTCTTACCACGAGACCACATGGGTTCTTCGACTTGATGTTTAGATGTTGTTGTCTACCAAGTTAGATAAAACAACAACAACATTTTTTAGTCTGTATATTTATTTAGAGTACTCATTCCTATCATAAAAAAGGGAATCTTTAGTTGTTGTTGATTGTCGAGTTCCAAGCTGTCATCAATTGAAATCCCTCTATGCAGATGCGATATTATTTACAATTTTCAAATCATAAAACATTTATAAGTGATAACACATAGCTTCTCGTTATTGAAGTGTATCAATAAAAGGACGATCAAAGCTCAAAAGGTTTTGCGTCTAGTTGGCTACCACCATACCGTCAAAGCGTCATTACTTTTACGAAATGGAATATTTTTGACATCTCCGATTACTTTCAAATTTTCCAGCAGCACTTTTAAATTTTCCAGCATAAATTTTATGATTTTTACAGCTGTGAGCTTTTTTTCTCCCAAGGAAAAAAGACGAGTGGTAAGAGTTTGAAGAGTTACAATAATAGTAAAAAAATGCAAAAGAGTTCTAGATATGTAGCATTCTCGAAAAATCTATTGAAGATTATGGGATATAAAAAAATTCAGATATCGTCTTTTTTTATATCTTAGCACACTGAAGATACATCACTACTTAGATATATCAAGGGATCTAAGTACTTAATGGGATACTTAGATAATATTGCTGTATAATCAGTACTTAGAAATATCAGAGATCACATATAATATTAATAGAAGTAAAAATTCAAGAAATGCGCAATAAAGTATGATATGTTCATGCATATCTTCAGCCTGTGATTAAAATAAACAAGTTTTTCCTTTATCACAATAATCCTTAAAACCACGTCAAACCACCCACTAAACGACATTCCTCCCTCCTTTTAAAACTGCGTGTTGCAAGGACTTCATTAGATTCGTCGTCGATTTATTGAGTGTGTGCCTTTTAGCCCGAGGAATCGCACGCAGAGAGAGAGGACCCATTGCTTCTGTTTAAAGAGGGGGCAAAGTGCGGGGGCGTAGGGGGAAAAAGAAGTTTGCGAGAAAATTAATCGCATTCAAGAGAAAAGCCCCAATGCCAAAAGGTATTTACTCTGCTCCAAATCTTTTTAGATCCCCCTCCCCCAACAGTAGTTTAAAGTAATTGCCGTTACAGTTGCCCCGTGGCTCTGCAAAAAGTTTGGCACTTGCGTTTTGGCAACAACGGTAATTAAATAGAAAAGGAAAACCCGGATTCAGGTATGAGTTGGGGGTGGGGGTCGTCTTGGAGGGTGTTTGCCTTTCCGCAAAAGATTTTCTGTTGTTCTTTCCAGGGTGGATGGAAGGATTCTGGTGTCTGATGGAGATCTATGTAATATTAATGTCTGTCTAATGGAGCATTAATGTTAGAAAAAATCTTGATGTGAAATGTTTTCTTTGTCGTTTTCTTCTGGCGTGTTTGTGTAGGAGTCGTTGAGAACGTACGGAATTCGTGTTTAGTTTGTTGTGTATTTTAATACCTTATCTAAATAATGTAATGATAACACACATTTTAGAAAAGTGTCGTCGGTTTTTGTCCATAATTAAAAATTGCTGAATTCGTAAAAATTCTCGATAACTGAAACCATGTTTTTTTAACCAATTTTCCCTTTATTTGAGACATCTTTTAAAAATATATTGTTATTTTTAAAACTTTTTATGAAACGTTATGCCCAAAACATGAAGTCTATTTAATTGGAAATTATACTGGACATGCCGAAAAGTTTAATTTTTTAAGATGTTCGTGCAAAAGGGCTTAATATATTTTTAAAAGATGCTTCAAATATGAGGGAAATTGATTAAAAATAACATGGCTTCGGGTCTCAAGAGTTTAATGACATAATTATGGACATAAAGAGACGATACTATTCTAAATTTATGCCGTAGATTTAATTAATGTTACTTCAATAATGTAATGATAACAAACTAAACAGGATTTTCTAGTGCTCTGAACAACTCTTAGCGGCTTGATGGCCAATTTGCTATCGCTCTCTCCTATGGCACAACATGCTCCAGTTTCGAATCATGGCGGTGGCATGGACGTTTGTGAGTGGTTCGGAATCCACATTAAATTGGTGATCCCTGTCTAATTAGCCTAAAGTGTGCACAAAATGACCGTAGAGCGACATTTCAAACCAAACTTATATGAAGGGTTCCTCAACACAGGTTTACAAAACTCTTAGACCGTTAAACGCCCCTAAATGACTCAGAATCATATGGCAATGCAAGTCATTTTTCAAATTTTTTTAAAAATGTAAACGTTTTGTTATGCCCAGTTTAATTTCGAACTAAATGGACTTTATTTCTTAACATAACTTTGTAATATCTCGGTCTATGTTAGACTTATAACGACTTCAAGAAGAAGGCCACTTCTAGATTCATTTTAACACTTTATTTACGCTTTATTTTAACACACCGAAGATAAATTAAGAGAGATCACTTGTAGTAACATTAATAGAAATAAAAATTCTCACGGGGGATTACAAACAATGAAGTGAAGTGAAAAAGTTCTTAGACGAAGTACGGTTACAGTTAAAATGGTAACAAAAATGGTTAGAGATTGAAAAGAGTTATAGATATATAGCATTTGGTCAGCTTTGTTGAAAAATACAAGATGTAAAAAATAATTTCAGATGTTTTATTCGTTTATATCTTACTGCCTGATAGCCAATTAGCTAGCTCTTTCCTTTGGTATGACACGTATTCAGGTTTGAATCCTGTTGTTAGCATGGATGTTTATGAGTGGTTCGGAATCTATTTTAAAGTGTAGGTCCTGATCTGTTCAGCCCTCGTGTGCACAAAAGGGAAGTAGAGCGATACACCAAACCAAACATCATTATATTAGCGGTCTGATGGACAATTGGCTAGAGCTCTGGTTATTTGGCACCACCGACCTCAGGTTCGAATTCTGGCCGTCGCATAGATGTTTGTTAGTGTTTCGAATACCCGTTATACTGTAGGTTCCTGTCTAATCAGCTTCAAGTATTCAAAATATGACCGTAGAGCTACAAACCAAATCAATCTTTGATATCTTAACACACCGAAGATATATTAAGAGATATCACTTGCAATTTAAATAGAAGTAAACAACTGAAAAATGTGCAATAAAGCATGATATGTTCATGTATTTCTTCGGTCTGCAATTAAAACACGCAAGCTTTTCCTTTGCCGCAATAATCTTTAAAACAACGACAAACCACCCACTAAGCGCCATTCCAACCTCCCCCTTTTAAAACTGTGTATTGCAACGACTCCATTAGATTCGTCGTCGATCTGTTGAGTTTGTGACTTTTAGCCCGAGGAATCGGACGCAGAGAGAGGGAAACCATTGCTTCTGTTTGAACAGGGGCAAAGTGCGGGGCGGGGGCAAAGAAGTTTGCGAGAAAAATGAATCGCATTGAAGAGAAGATACCAAAAGGTATTGACTCTGTTCCAAATCTTTTAGATCTCTCCCCCTCCTAGTTTAAAGTCATTGCCGTTACGATAGCCCCGTGGCTCTGCAAAAGTTTGGCTCTTGCGTTTTGGCAACAGTTTTAATTAAATATAGAAGGAAAAAAACGCCGGATTCAGGTATCATTTGGGGGTGAGGTCGTCTGGGGGGTGTTTGCTCTTCCGCAAAAGGTTTTCTGTTGTTCTTTCCTGGGTGGGCTGGAACGATTTTCGATGTCTGATGGAGATCTATGGGATATTAATGTCTGTAGAATGGAGCATTAATGTTAGAAAAAAAATCTTGATGCGAAATGTTTTCCTTTGTGGTTTTCTTCTGGGGTGTTTGTACAGGAGTTGTTGAGAGCGTTCGGAATTCGTGTTTAGTTTGCAGTAGATTTTAATACCTTATTTAAATAATGTAATGATAACACACATTTTGGGAAAGTATCGTCTCTTTTTATCCATAATTAAAAATGAGTGAATTCATTAAACTCTTGGCCCTGAAGCGTTGTTTTTTAATAGATTTTCCCCATATTTGAAACATTTTTTTAAAAATTATATTTCCATTTAAGAGAAAAATTTAAAAGTTATGCTCGAACAAAGTCCTTTTAAATGGAACTTATACTGGACTTGCTGAAAAGGTTAAATTTTAAAGAGTTTCTGGAAAAATTACTTAATATATTTTTAAGAGATGTTTTAAATAATGGGAAAATTGGTTAAAAAACATGTCTTTCGGATCTCAAGAGTTTAATTAATTCTCTATTTTCAAATTATGGACATAAAGATATGATACCTTTCTAAAATGTATATTATCAGTACATTATTTAAATGTGGTATTAAAACTAAGACAAAGTAAACACGATAGGTAAATACACCTAAGCACCTACACGTCATATGACAATGCAGGATCCGAAATACTTTCTGGATGCAGTAGTACTAGAAATGAAAGGACACCCTACGAAGGTGAATGTGATTGTTAATAAATGTACATCAACAAAAGCAACATGACCAGCAAGAATACGAACTAAGATGAACGAATGAGGCAAGCCATTTTCATGCAAAATGATTCAGACGCTTTAAACTGGACATCGCAGCAATGTGTTCACTGCCCCATGCTTTGGTTGTCCTGTAACATTCCTAGTTGAGTTACTTCTGTGTTTGGGTGACCTGATGGCCCATTGACTAACGCTCTGTCTTTTGGTACCACAGGCTTCAGATAAGAATCATTGCGGTCGCATGGATGTTTGTGACTGGTTCGGAATCCACATTGAACTGAAGGTCTCGGTCTGTTTAGCCCTTCTAAGCACAAAATGATAGTAGAGCGACAAACAAACCAAACCAAACTCAACAATTCTTAATTTTTTTTGTAAACTTTTTGGCACGTCCAATGTAATTTCCAAGAGAGATCACTTTTAATATGAATAGAAATAAAAATTCGAAAAACGCGGAATAACGTATGATAAGTTCATGCTTTTCTACGGTCTGCAATTAAAATACACAAGTTTTCCTTTTCCACAGTAATCTTTAATATGGAAAGTGAGTTATGGTATAAAGATTAACTGTTTCTGTACTGCCAGCTGCATTAGTACAGCATCAACAGATCGTAAACGAAGTACGGTTACAGTTGAAGTGGTAAGATTTTAAATAGTAACATAAATGGTAAAAGTTGGAAACGAGTTCTAGGTATATTGTATTTGAAATTACAGGTATATCTATTATACAGGTATATCTGTATAGATATTCTAGGTATATCTATTTAAATATACAGGATATAAAAAAAAAAAAAATTTAGGATATTTTTCTTCTTTGATATCTTTGGACCAGATGGCCAATTTACTAGCGCTTTAGCCTTCGGTATCAATGAATCACAGGCTCGAATCCTGGCGTTGGCATGGATGTTTATCAGTGGTTCAAAATCCACGTTAAACTGCAGGTCTCGGTCTGTTTAGCCCTTCTAAGTACAAAATGACAATAGAGCGACAAACCAAATCAATCATATCTTAACACACGAATATATATTATAAATAGAAGTAAAAATTCGAAAAACGCGCAATAACCGCAAACTTCAAGCAATTCTCTGTCTTCTATTAAAATACAAGATTTTCATTTGGCACAATAATCCTTAAAACAACGATAAACCACCCACTAAGCGGCATTCCCCCCTCCACCCTTTTAAAACTGTAAACGACTTCATTAGATTTAGTTGTCGATCTATTGAGTTTGTGCCTTTTTAGCCCGAGGAATCTCACGCAGAAAGAGAGAGAGAGAGAGAACCGATTCCTTCTGTTTGAACAGGGGGCAAAGTGCGGGGGCGTAGGGGGCCAAAGAAGTTTGCGAGAAAAATGAATTGCATTGAAGAAGGGCCCGATTCCAAAAGGTATTGACTCTGTTCCAAATCTTTTAGATTCCCCCCCCCAGTTTAAAGTAATCGTCGTTATAGTAGCCCCGTGGCTCTGCAAAAAGTTTTGCTCTTGCGTTTTGGCAACAGGGGTAATTAAATAGAAAGGAAAAGGCCGGATTCGGGTATCGGTTGGGGGGTTGTCGTCTGGGAGGGTGTGTTTGCCTTTCCGCAAAGGTTTTCTGTTATTCTTTCCGGGATGATTGGACGAATTCGTTGTCTGATTGAGATTTATGGAATATTAATGTCTGTCGAATGGAACTTTACGGTTAAAAAAAAATCTGCATGCAAATTGTTTTTCTTTTTGCCGTTTTCTGCTGGTGTGTTTGTGTAGGAGTTGTTGAGAGCGTTCGGAATTCGTGTTTAGTTTGCCGTGGATTTAACATCTTATTTAAATAATATAATGATAACATACGTTTTAGGAAAGTATCGTCTCTTTATGTCCATAATTAAAACATGTGGGAATTTGTTAAACTCCTGAGACCTTAAGCCATGTTTTTTAATCAATTTTGTCCTTATTCGAGACATCTTTAAAAAATAACTTTTTAATTAAATTTTGAAAAAGGGCTTAAATGTTTGGCATGCCCAGTATAATTTACAGTTAAATTGACTTTTTAACATAACTCGCCACTTTCTAATGTCTCGGTCTATATTAGACTTATAACGACTTCAAGAAGGCGTCTTTTAGATTCATGGGTACACTTTAATCTTTATTTACAAGCGCTAATATATATACAAATAATGAACTCTTACATTTATAATGTCACAACTTAAAAATAATATTTGATCACAAGTGTACGATTAAATCACATGTACAGTTTCTCAAAAGGTCGGAAATTTTCATGGTTCGAGTCTACGTCGAATCTAATTGCCTGTTCTGCGGCAGACCTTAAATATAACACAGTGTGATACATGAAACCACAAAGGGTTCATTTTGAAGTACAGACGGTAAACTCAGGCGTATTCAGCCACTTCAGAGAAAAACAACACTCTTTGTCGACTTTTGCAGGAATCCTCTCCTTTCTTCTCCAGAAACCTTCAAGAAAATTCTTCTCAGTCACACTCCTTCAGAATCTGCCATCAATTTGGTCATTTCTCAGCTTATGGGATATCACTAATCACGAAGGAACAACTCATGTAATTATTTTGATCTGTGTAAGTCGCGCAGGTTTTCGCTAATTTCTGATGTATCGCTATCCATGACACTGAATCCATGACTCTCAGTACAAAACACTAATTACGTGTAATATAACTATCCACAACACTGCTGTCAAACTAGAGTGATGTGTTGTTCTTATAATCAAATAATATACATTTTTCTTTTTGGGAATGAAATGTCAAAACTCTTCCTATGAGAAAAAAAAATGCTACGAGGTACACAAATTTGCAGAAATTAAAAAACATGGAACTTAATTTTGCATGGATCACATTTGAAAATCATGATTTATTCTCGGTTTTTAAAATTCAATCACCAATCTAGTTTTAGCATAAAGTTCTTCCTTTCTGAATAACACTGTAATTATCAAGTCATGGCTTTGCTCAATAGAAAAAGGATCACAACGTATAAACAAATCAGATTTAATTTTGACAGAGCACTAATTGGAAAAGAATTTCAGAGCCAATTAATTTAGACAATGCAACAAGGAATTCCAATTAATTTAACATGTTTAGTTTTGTTAAAAAATCTCATCATGCCTCGTTACAACGTGATTTTCTCTCAGAAAACAAGCACCAATTTGATCGATATTTTTTCAATTCGAATATATACACAGTGTGGGCCTGAATGGCCGAGTGGCTAGCGCTCTGGAGCTCGGTACCACAGGTTTCAGGTTCGAGTCCCGACGGTGCCATGGTTGTTTGCAGTGGTTCAGAATCCCCTTTAAAAAGTAGGTCCCGGTCTAATAGGATCGTAGAGCGTTGCGGGGGGGGGCATTGTTACTCCTCGTCCGTGGCTTATCTTCAAGTTACACGCCCCCTGGGTAATGCAAAGTGAGTACGTCTGTGCAGCACTTGCCTTAAGGCATCCAAGATCCAGCTGTCTGTGTTTGCCAGCTGCATTAGAAAGAAAAAATATATATATACACTGTGTTAAAATCGTACAGAGTTTTTAAAAGATCAAAGATATTACTGAAGAAATACACATGTCAGTATTTCACCAAGAAAACACTGACTTATCATGGTGTTCAGTTGTGAAAATGAATGGTAATTGATTGTAATTAGAAGTACGTGCTCAAACATTATTTTCACAAACTACTTCTGCAGTGAACAGGGACAACCAGATTGTAACTTGGTGTGAGTTGGGTTGAAATATTTGAGGCCCAGGTTAGATAACTCAGTTTTTAATTACACACAAGCACTACATATATACAATTAAATATTGTACATCTCTAACACATTTAAAGACATATAATTATAGATTCGTGATAGGATTTCACTTCTCAGCCGCAAACCCAATACTCAGCTACGCATAGGATGCGTGGAATATACTTTTTTCTCCGGGTGAGAGCTCTATAGGCCAACGAATGCACTAGGATGCTTTTTTGGTATACTTCTTCTTGGAATGAGAAACTATAAACTAAACATTTCACGGCGGATAGCAGGCTGTGTTGTACTTCCTGTCTGGAGAGTTTGGTTTTGGTTAATTTTGTCGCTCTACGGTCATCTTGTACAAACGATAGGCTAAACAGACCGGAACATACAGTTTAAAATGGATTCCGAGCCACTACAAACACCCATGGCGCCGCAGAGACTCGAACCCGAAACCTGTGGTACCGAGAGCCAGAGCGCTAGCCACTCGGCCATCAGACCCCTCCTGTCTGTTGAGAGTCTCGAGGCCGATTGACTATCTCACTTTAATGCTTAAGGAGGCACTCTTTCCAATACGTGGGATATTTGGGTTGGGCAGGGTTGGGTTGTAGCCCTATCACCATTTTGTGTACACTTTAGGTAAATTAGATCGATACCAACAATTTAACGTGGATTTCAAACCCTAACAAACCTCCATGCCTTTGTCAGGATTTGAACCTGAAGCTTGTGGTACCAAAAATCAGAACGCTAGCCAATTGGCAATCAGGCCGCTATGTGTAGGAAGAACCATGGTTACACTTCTATTAATTATATAATTAAAGGGCCTGAATGGCCGAGTGTCTGGCGCTCAGTACCACTGGTTTCGGGTTCGAAACACGGCGGTGCCATGGATGTTTGCAGTGGTTCATAATCCACTTTAAACCGTAGGTCCCATTCTAATATGATCGTAGAGCGTTGTCCTGAGGTTCAGTGCGTTTGCGGCCCTCGGTCGTTCCTGGTTCCTCGCTAAAGTGAAGCTGCATATTACCCTTAGCCATGAACCAATTGCCTGCTACTAGTCTATTGAACCTTGTGTAGGTATTTTTCTGCACCAAGGATTAGTAACAATGTAAAGTAAAAAATATATAATATTGCCAAGAACGTTTAATATAATTTGAATATTATTCTATTGTTTAATATAATTCGATATTATTAGAACTTAATAAACTTAAATAAAACGAATCCTATAATTAAGTAAAAAGTAAAAAAAAAGGTACAAAATGGTTAAATATTTCTCTAAAGCTTCATTTAAGTCATTTCTTTCATAACAAATATCAATAGTTTAAAAATACAAATTCTTTTTATGCAAAATAATATGTTAAAAACCCTTTTGGTCATCACTACACGCATTTAATTTTTCTACATAAAACATTTTTTTTCATCATAAAAAATGCAGATGAGATTGAAAACGTTAAATTTCACTCTTTTAAAATACATTTCAATAACAATGGTCTAAATACTGCCTGTCAAAACATGCCAGCAGTCATAACCAAATCCATTTAATGTCAATAAAAAACAAATCGTGATATTGGAATAAAATAAACGGATATCGTCAACATAAAAAATGTAATTTACTGCGTTTTTAAAATATTTTTTTTACAAAGAGAATATATAAGAGAACTATCTTTTACTAAATTAAAATTTTTTAAAAGAAAAATAATAATTCAACACGTGTTGTTGACAGATTTCACATGGAAAAAAAAATAGGGGGTTTTATCTTCTAACATGCATTTTTAATTTAAAAATAATTAATATTGATGGATTTCCAATTACTTTTGAGCTAATTTTTTGTTCAGTTTCTTTCAAAACATCTTGCTTATGTCATTTTTTTGTTTGTACTTCACTCAGAAATTTCCAATAAAAGAAATTTAAGAAAAGTTTTTGCATTGCTTACCAAAAATTTTCATAACTTAAATAAGCTATTAAAAACTTTTCTTTAAATGCAACTGTTTTGTTTTTTTGAAATTTATGCATGCCATTTTTATTTAGGATTATTTTTTTAAAACAAATCACCAGAAAAATGTATATGGCGTCAATTTTCTTTGAATTTGCGCAGTGTTTTAAGTGTCCACTTTTTTTGCATGATCTCCTAGATTATTTTTCCCATGATTTTTTTTCTGAATTCAAATACAAATAAAATTAATGTTTTTTGTTTTATTTGCGAGTATAATTTTAATGCATGGACCATTGTGAAAGTATATATATTTTTTATTTTTTAAAAGCCCTTCGTTTGAATTTCTTCTATTGTCCTCTTGTTTTAAAGATTTTAAAGGTAGTTTTTATGGATGAGATGTTTAGTTGAATGGGTTAGAATAAAATGAATAACGAACAGTGAGATTTAAAACGAGGCATTTTTCTCCTTTTCACTTTTTAATGGGTTTTGCCGGCACATTGTTTTTGTCTCTTGCAGCGGTTTTAAGTGCATTAAAGATTATAACTCTCGTTTGACATTTTTATTTCAGAAGTAAAAAGATGGAATTCTGGATTCTGTATTGAATGGGTTTTTTAACTGAAGTCTTTGATGAAAAAAACTTTCTAAACGTGATGGTTAAAGGTTTTTTACTATATTTAGAATATTCATTCTCTTTAGCTTTGTCCAACTGTTTCCACAAAGGTACATAATGGAAAACAAATGTTAAGGCTTTTTTTTTTCAACCAGAAGAACTAATTATTCGTTGCCTTTCTTTACCACATATAAAAGCTGCCCCAAAAAAGACATAATTTCTTTTTTCGTGAATTTTAAGTAATATTCAACTACTATTTTCATTTCATATGCTTGATCACCAAAACAAACAATCGAATCCATGTCTGTTGGTACTTTGGTTTGGAAATTCGGACTTGTCACTAAAATAACATACATGTAACATATTCAGCCCTTACTCAAGCAGCACCACGTAGTGATCGTAGAAAGGAAGTATACAGCAGTTCTGCACCGACATCTTTCCACCCGATTTTGAACAGTCAAGCCCAAAAAGTTAACATCCGGGAGGGGGGAGTTCCTTGCATTTTCTTAACACAGAAAGAACAAACATGTTCCACATTTCCAGTCAATTTATATCTATTTTTTCTTCTTCGATGACGCAACAGCCCCATGCTGTGTCAAGCGGCGATAATATATATATACAAAACTCGATTTTTCAACTGACATTATGCTGAATATGAATGTCATGAAACATTCTACACATCATCATCTGCATCGTCCGCACAACATCACCATAGTGGGGCAAAGCCGTGTGCCTACGACCGGATTTCGAAACAGGAGATGTTTTTTTAATTTTACGGGGTAGAGTTATCAGCCTTACCGCCAACACTTTGCAATCTTATTAAATCGGGACCTACAGTTTAAAATGGATTTCGAACCACTACAAACATCCAAGACACCACCGAGCACGAAATCGAAACCTTTAGCGCCCAGCACCAGTTACCCAGCCTTCAAATTCCCTATTTATATCATTGGAAAAATATATAATATAATTATAGTCGAGGTTTTATTTGATCATATTGCGTTTCGAACTAACTAATTAACTCCCGCGGCGCTACAGTACCTGTTGTACCATGCCATGCTTATCAATAAAGTCCTAAGTCGTCTGTCTCGAGCTATGGTTTTCCAATTTGTGATCGTTAGGCTCTTCACATCCTTTTCCACTTTTCTTTTTTGACCTTCCCTTCTTTCTTTCGTCTTTTCAAACATCACCCTCTCTGATAGGTCTTAGTATAGCTCTTAAGATTTTTCTCTCCCAGATATTGAATATCTACTATTCTGTATTTCATTCGTTTCCGTTTTTATTTCCGTTTTTCATTTAAGATAATTTAAAATCATCATAATTATTTTAAGGGAAATCATCAGTGCAATCATAATCATAATAAATTATAATCATTTTAAATTACCATCATTATCAATTATAATCATTTTTAAATTACCATCATTATCAATTATAATCATTTTAAATTACCAACATTATCAATTATAATTTTTTAAATTACCATCATTATCAATTATAATCATTTTAAATTACCATCATTATCAATTATAATCATTTTTAAATTACCATCATTATCAATTATAATCATTTTGGTAGCTCATTATCAGTTATAATCATTTTAAATTACCATCATTATCAATTATAATCATTTTAAATTACCATCATTATCAATTATAATCATTTTAAATTTCATCATCATTATCAATTATAATCATTTTAAATTACCATCATTATCAATTATAATCATTTTAAATTACCATCATTATCAATTATAATCATTTTAAATTACCATCATTATCAATTATAATCATTTTAAATTACCATCATTATCAATTATAATCATTTTTAAATTACCATCATTATCAATTATAATCATTTTAAATTACCATCATTATCAATTATAATCATTTTAAATTAGCATCATCATCAATTATAATCATTTTAAATTAGCATCATCATCAATTATAATCATTTTAAATTATTTTTATGATCAATACCGGATGTTATATCACTTTATAAAATCTTAGTTTATTACTAAAGACTGAGAAAGTTCTAATTTAAATAAAAGCCACTGTTAATTAATTTAATTTATTACTTTGTATAAAAGGCATGAAAAAAAAAAAAAGAAATTACAAATACTTTTTATTTACATTATTATATCTAGATTAAAATAATTTATGTTAGACGGTGATCACAACATCAGCATCCAAAACTTAACCAATTCTGGTTCTGGCCGGCTTGTATCTGGCACCACATGGGAAATACGATGTCACCACTAAAAATTACATGCAAGAAAGAAAAAGCACTGTTGGAATAAAAGAAAAGCCATTTTGCTGATTTTTTGAAATAAACCTGCAATTGTATATGAAGATCATATGTACACACTCTACAAGAGGAAACATTGAACATTCAAGGGCATTAGCTGCAATTTTGTAATCTAGGATTGTACAACAGCAAGAGCAGTTGCTTAGTAGTACTTGCTACTTTAATATTGATCATGTGGTATTTAGAGAGTGTTTATTAAATCCATCCATTTAAATGGAAGATTTATTGAAACCTTTAAAAATATGAACCTGATTTCTATACTTAGCTGCTTAAAAAAAAAAGTATTATAAATTTATAATAAATAAAAACTGGATTAATAGAGAAAACGGTTAACAGTCCAAGAAAAACAAATATTTAACCAATCAGCATGAAGTTGTGAATGTAAAAGTGTTTTTGATTCGTTGAATATTTCGGTGCTAATCCAGTTTAAACTATGCAAATAATAAATGCGAAGAATTGATGTTATGACATTTTTTGTTTCTGTTACTCATATTTTCTCATACTATTTACATATTCCTGATATATTTATTGTTCCAGTACAATGAAAAATAAATAGATTACATTGGAACTAATATTTGCCTATTCCTATTACATTCGAATATGAAAATTTATTTTTTGTTCTTTTTTGATCATGCATTGTATATCATAAATACAGACCCTATGCTTTCATAAAAGCGCATAAAAGATTGCACTATTTTTTAAATTTCTCAAAGAGCTTTTCAAATTTTCTCCGAGCAAAAAGTGTACAATTAACAAGAGAGAAACTTTCTGAAAGGCTTTTTTCAAAAGAATTTTTTTAAATCATAAGGAACTAATACTGAACTTATGATTAAATTTTCAGGTCATCTAATTGCTTTAAGTCGCACCTTATTAGAGAAGGAAAGACCAATTGGTTCTTTGAAAACCCACAAACACGTTAACCACCAATCTACTAAGGTGGAATTTTGCGAAATATAGTAAAAACAAATGGATATCATCATACTATACATCATCTCCGATTAGATATAACTTTTATTACAAAATTCAGATTAAATTTTATTCTGTTTTGCAACCTGACATGTATCAATAAGTTTCCCATGCGATGCAATAGAATTGGGATTCGAATTGCTATCTATAATTTGTATACAAAAATTCATGATGCAGTGATGGTAAAGTCTGTAATATGTAAAGAAATTCATTATCTTAAGAGATCTGTAAACATTGAGTGGGATCAAGGAGGATATCAAGATGGATTGTTCACTATTATAAAGTAAGACTTGACGTTTTTGAAAACATTAACAACATTAAAACCCAATACCAAAATTCAAAAGCTATCTAACTGTTCGATAAATACTGGAAACATATAAAATGTAACGTATAAAAAGAGTAAAATCTGTAACATATAAAAAGAGATTCCTTTACTTAAGACATCTGTAAACAGAGAAGTAAACATTGGGTGGGATCAGGCAGCATGGAATAATAAAAAGTTCTTATAAATGAAGATGAATTATTCACTATTTTAAAATGATGCTTTTCAAAATTAAAAAGTCTTAAGAACATTAAAACCTGCTAACAAAATTGAAGTTATCTAATTGTTATATAATTCCTTTACAAAAATTTCAGTTCTCGGTAATTGAAGTGTAATTTTTAAGTTTCCAATGTCACAGCCAGTTTGAAAACTCAACAGAATTTCATTCATCAACCAAATTTCTAT
This sequence comes from Caerostris extrusa, assembly GCA_021605095.1. Classification (NCBI taxonomy): domain Eukaryota; kingdom Metazoa; phylum Arthropoda; class Arachnida; order Araneae; family Araneidae; genus Caerostris; species Caerostris extrusa. Next base: position 20,450 of record BPLR01018667.1, read on the forward strand.
CATTTAAACTGTTGAAATAAATGCCACAACCATCCATTTTTACGATTTATTTGATAAAAAGTTTTGATTGTAATTTCAAGTAATAAAAGTGACAGAAGTCAAATCAAATAAAAATTTTGCAAACGTGCGCTTACATAATTGAAAAGTAAGTTGAAAATACTAGTCAGCATTTTTTAATACTCCTTTTACCTCACCAAACAAACCATTAAACTAGAAAAATTTCTGTACAGAATTTTTCCTTACCTTTCTAGTCCAACGAACAGTAGAGATATCCGAAAGATAGGATGCAGTCGCTTAATTCACATATTTCTGCAATAAATTTTTAATTCTTTATTGGATACATTACAAATATAACATAGAGTCATAAAATAATATTAAAAGTGCAGCCACATAACCGGCGTCTATCACTGGTTGTAGTCATTACGTGCTCCCAGTGAGGGACGGACATCCCAAGAGTAATTTACTCATGGATGGAGGGTGCCAAGCAATTTCAGTTGTGATGGATCACCCGTAGGTAGAAGACTGACTTACTTCATGACACTCTCGACGGCCTGATTGCCTTCGGTACCATAGGCTTCACGTTCGAATCTTGTCGGTGACATGATGTTTGTGAGTGGTTGGAATCCCCCAATTAGTCCAAAGTTTTTTAGAACATAAAAAATAACCGTTTAGTGACAAACAAACAAAAACTTTACGCTCTTATAAACATATGAGATCGGGGAACCTAGGTTTAAAATGGATTCTGAACCAATACAAACATTCACGGCACCGCTGGGATTCGATGGCACCGAAACCTGTGCGTCCGAGAGCGCCAGAGCGCTAGACACTCGGCCATCAGGTCCCTCAATGAAGTGAGGAGAAAGTTCTTAGGCGAAGTACCGTTATAGTTCAAACGGCAACAGTTCTAGTAACAAAATGGTAAAAGGTTTCAAAACAATTCTAAGTACATAGTATTTTCGACAACTCTATTGAAAATAAAAAATAAGGATATATATACAGAAAAGAATTTCAGATATTGTCTATTTTTAATATATCTCGGTGTGTTAAAAATATCAGAGTTTGACTTGGTTTCAGCCCTAAGGTCATTTTGTGCACACTTCAGACTCATTAGACCGGAACCTACAGTTTAACAGGGGAGTCCGAACCACTTAATTGCCCATCAGGTCGCGATATTAAGAGAGTTGACTTGTAATCTTACCAGAAATGAAAAATTCGAGTAACCCGCAATAATGGCATAGGAGTATTTAAAACAACAATAAACCACCCTTCTAAGCGGAATTACTTCCTTTTAAAAACTGCGTATTTGAAATGACTTCATTAGATTCGTCCAGGAGCCAATTACTTGCTTGAACAGGCGCAAACTGCGGGGGTGTAGGGGGCCAAAGAAGTTTGAGAAAAAAATTAATCGTATTGAAGAGAAGGACCCTGATGCCTAAAGGTATTTACTCTGTCTTAGGCCTCTTTTGATCCCCCTCCTCCCCCAGTTTAAAGTATAGTCGTTATAGTGCAATACCCCCGTGCCCTGCATGCATAGCCCTCGTGGTTTCAAAAAGTTTTGTACTGCAGCTTTGCCAACAGGTAATTAAATAGAAAGGAAACTCAGATTCAGGTATCGCCGGGGGGTCTGGAGAGGGTGTTTGCCTTTCCGCAAAGTTGTTTTCTGTTGTTCTTTCCGGGTGGTTGGACGAATTCCGGTGTCTGATTGAGATTTATGGAATATTAATGTCTGTCGAATGGAACTTTAAGGTTAAAAATCTGCATGCAAATTGTTTTTCTTTGTCGTTTTCTTCTGGTGTGTTTGTGTAAGACTTGTTGAGAGCGTTCGAAATTGTGTTTAGTTTGCGGTGGATTTAATACCTTATTTAAATAATGTAATGATGACATACATTTTAGAAAAGTATCATTTCTTTTGTCCATAATTAAAAATGGGTGAATACGATAAACTCTTGAGACCCGAAGTTATGCTTTTTAAAACCATTTTTTCCTTTATTCGAGACGCCTTTTTAAAATATATTAACTTTTTAATAAAATTTAGGAAAAACCACTTTAAATTTTGGCATGACCAGTATACTTCCAATTAAATGGACATTATTTTTTAACATAACTCACCACATCGTAATATCTCAACCTATATTAGATTTATAACGGAAGGAAGAAGGGACACTTTCAGATTCATGATAATATTTTAATCTTTATTTACAACTTTATCTTAGTACACCAAATATAATATTACAAGTGATTTCTCTTTAATAGAAGTAAAAAATTTTACGGGTGACTACCAGCAATGAAGTTGAGGGAAAAATTTCTACAGGAAGTACGGTTGTAGTTCAAGTGGTAGCAGTTCATTAAAAAGTAAAAAATGGTAAAAGATTCAAAGAGTTTGATATATGTGTAGCATTTTTGGTCAACTTTGCTGAAAATACAGGATATAAAAAAGAATTTCAGATATTGTCTTTGGATATCTTGCGCCCTAATTGCCAATTACAGCGCTCTGGCCTTTGGCACATAGGCTGCAGCAGGTTTGAATACTGGCGTTGTAATAAAGGTTTGTTAATGGTTCGGAATCCACGTAAAACTGTAGGTCCCGATATAATTTGTCCATAGTGTGCATAAAATGACCGAAGAGCGACAAAACCACCCAATCTTTGTTATCTAACACAACGAAAATACATTAAAAGAGACTTACAATACAATAAAAGTAAAAATTCGAAAACGCACAAAGTATGATGCGTTCATGCATTTTTTTTCGGTCTGCAATTAAATACACAAGTTTTCCTTGTC
>BPLR01018668.1:0-66194 GCA_021605095.1 Caerostris extrusa
GCACGCCCGCCCTTGTTCAATATTACATTAACAACATCGAGGATTGTCAGACGAACCCTACGGGAATATTATTTCTGGACGTAGCCAAAGCCTTTGGGTAAAATTTGGCACAGTGGCTTGTACACTCAAGCTCATGCGACTTGACTTTTTCTCCCCAGTTTGTCAAAATTATTCACTCATTTTGCTGCGTAATTTCAGAGTACGAGTGGGAGAGGGATTTCATTTCAGCGATCATCAATCAGGAGCGAGGGTTCCTCAGGGAGCTCACTTTCACGGTCCCAGGTGGCACTAATCACCAGCGCCAGACGACGCCACCCTACGCCAGAAGTTCTGCCGGCCTGGCCATGTTCATAGATGACACAGCAGCAATTGCACAGCACAAACACCAAACTCCGTCGTTGCTTTGTTAAATAACTGCATTCCTCAGCAGTTAGTTGTGACCACCTGGAAGATTAAATGTAAATCCACCAAGTGCCTCCTGTTTGAAAAGAACATTGGGGTTCTATTGAATGTCACCACCTACGATAACCGTCCCTGGGTTACTGAGCCAAGTACCAGGGTTAGTTTTGACTCCAAATTGACTTTTAAGATCCACTTTTCAAAGTAGTTGCCAAAGCAAACTACTGCTAGCGTTAAACTCAGAAGCCTAATTTTCTCGAAAAGAGCAGGCTAGCGATCAGACACAAGGTTCTACTTCTATAAATTATCCTTCGACCAATTCTCTTATATGGATGTCCTATTTGGGCGTCCTCCTCCATCGCAAATCCTCAAGAAAGCTTCAAGTATTTCAAAACAAACAGGTAGCGGCGATAGTCAACGCTCCGTGGTTTGTTAGAAGGAAGCAATCCACAAAGATCTGAATATAGAACCAATTATGGACTATATCTTCAAAATTGAAATCTTTTTTCATTCAAAATGCTCCCTCAGATCCGCAACGAAAGCGATCAGGCAAAATACCTTATCATCCAGGTGTGGCTAGCTCCAGGAAAAGAGACCCAGAGCCATCTGTGATCAGCAAATGGGGAATCTTTCCGGCACTGAAAAGGCGTTGTGGGATTTATTCTGCAACTGCCGATTCTACCACTGTGAAAGCGTGAGTCCTCACCGTTCACTTCCAGCGAATCTGAGCTGCAACGTTTGGCATTTAAATTTTAAATTTACTGCTGCGATGTAATCTAAATTTGTGAATATATTACCTGACTCTTTATTGTAATTTTTAAATTTTGTTTTCAAATTTTTAAAAGGAGCATCTGCTTCTCACTCTTTTAATTAAACATATTTATTTTTAATTTTAAACCTATAATGTTTAATGCTTTTGATTAATTTAATTCTATTAATAGTTTTCCTAAACGTTTCTAGCGTTGTTTACACTTTGCCTAGCCAAGTTTGCCGATCAACTTACTTTTAAATTTTGTCTCTGTCTTTTATAATAGTTTAAATTTTTAATTTTAACTGCTCTCTCTCACCCATGCATGTATTTACTAATTTGTGAAAATAAAATGTATTTTCCAGCTTAGGCTGGTTTTTTTCCCAGTCTGTAACATCTAGACTGATGGCGCCATCTGTTGGCGAGACAGCACAACAACTGCTGCGTATTGATTGTTACTGTATATTTATGTTTTGTATTTTTATGTTTATTCTTTATTCCTAAATTTTTTATTTAACTTTTATTTTAATTCTTTTTTTTTTTTTTTTTTGGCATCGACAACGGACCCTTAATTGTACCTATAGCTTTTAGCTTTTCCGATCTCTTGCTTTAATTGTTCTCAAGCAAGAGATGTTTTTCTAATTTTTAACTTTGTGCTAATTTTTTATTTATTAATATTCTGTAATTGACGCAACTACCTTTTTTGCTAATTTATTAACTAATTTAAGATGTGGAGGTATCGTGGTTCTTAAAACAACAAAGGAACTCCGTAACAGGTACGCCCGTTGCCCGTTGCCCAGACGAACCTATTTTTTATGCTGATGACACAGCAATTGCTACATAAAACAAAGCACCACAGTTTGCTGTTAAAGACCTTCAATTTTATGTTTACAAACTAGAAAAATGGCTAACCACCTGAAAATCAAAGTAAATGCAACCAAATCAGCCTGTATGCTATTTACTCGGAAGCGTTCTATTTCTCCATTAGGAGTATCACTCTTTTGGCCAGCCCGTCCTGGGTAACTGAATATAGATACCTGGGGTTGTTTTAGACCCAAAATTATCATTCCATTCCCATATTAAGAATGCAGTTGCCAAAGCAACTGGTGCGAGTATTAAACTCCACTGCCTAACTTTCTCGAAAGAGTAGGCTTGCGATCAAACACAAGCTGCTGCTCTATAAGTCTATCATTAGACCTATTCTGGTTTATGGTAGCCCGATTTGGGCCTCCACTTCCCCTCACCAATATCAGAGACTTCAGTTGTTTCCAGAATAAACACCTGGCTATGATTGCTGATGTGCCATGGTTCGCTCGTCGAAAGATCATCCATAGAGATCTAGACGTCGAACCTATTCCAAATTATTTAATCAGAATTTCAAAGAATTTTCTTGAAAAATGTCCTCAGATTAGCAATGAGTTAATCCGTCGTCTGCAGACCTATCACCCTGGGGTGAAAAGTTCGCAGAAACGCCAAAGGGCTTTTTTATGACGTCTTCTTTGATTGTTTCCTCGAGTTAAGAGACATCATGGCTGTTATCCTGAACAAGCGACCGCGAGTTCAGGTAACGGAGTGGATTTAACATTATAAATTTTACGTCCACTGAGACTAGTTAACTCACTGTGTATCTGAGGAGTCGTTTGGCTTTAAAAGTTTCGCGGCTCTATTGTGTAAACGAAACGAATTGGCGCAGAGGTAAGGTGACGGACTTCCGAACGTAAGGTTGAGCGTTCGAATCCGGCACTCGGCTCAATTCACTATTTTTATATTTTTACTATGATGTGCACCTCAATCCTTTCTTAACGGCTAGTGAATAGTTAGGTTTTTATTGTACGCTTTTTTACCCCTTTTTTTTGTTAGGAAAATAAAAGGATGGAAGAAAACCAAATAAAATAAAAATAAAAAATATAAAATGAAAAATATAAAAATACTGTCCTGATTGTGGCCTTTTTTTTTTGTGTGGACTAATCATTTACTTTTCAGCATCAACCTACAACTGCTCTCACCGTTCAGCATAATCCCTGTTCACTTGGTTCAATGAGTTATCATAAATCTGTTTACTTTTAATATTTTGGCATCGACAACTGGTCCCTAATTGTACTGAATTTAAATTTAACTTTTAATTTCATTTATTTTGTATCTTACTTTTATTTATTATTAGTATTTTTATCTTTTTTTTTTGTGTACCATTTAACTTGAATTTTTTAGAAATTTTATCTTTTTATCTATACTAACCTAATTAAGCAGCCAATTAAAATTTAAAGCATATTTATTAATTCAGATGAGGAGGTTTTAGGGGTATTTCCCCAGTTGGTACTCGTAATCGGTACGCCAGTTGCCAGTTGCCAGTTCACCTCTTGGAACTTTGGACATTCAAACAGATATGGGTTTACTCTAAATCGTTTCGTCCAAAGTAAATGGGGCGTGAAATTTGTTCCCCCTTAAAGTTACTAGAACTGACATTAGAAATAATAATCATCGAGGTAATGTACTCGATCTTGCTTTTTTAAATTTATCCCCTTTAATTATGATATTGAGGTGCTTACAGATTTAGATTGTGACCACCTCCCTGTTATTCTAACCCTGGACACCAGCCCTGAATCACTGAAAGTTCCTAATCAGTTAAACACTAACTGGGAGAACTTCAGGCATGTGATGGACAGTAAAAATATCCAGTTTTAAACTAAATACCGCAGCAGGTGCTGATGAAAGAATTAAGGAACTAAGTACTATATACGTCACATGTCTGCAGGAAAGATCGACCCTAAAGTTCAAACCTCCACCGATAAGATTTCCCCGTCATATCAAAGATCAAATTAAAATGAGAAATTATTACCGTCGTAGGTGGCAAAGGACGAGATCCTGAGTTCCTACGACAATATTACCGCTCTCTAACTGATATTAGAGAAGCCATTACTGTCTTTACACAGCAACGCTGGCAAGACGACATAGAGGCCCTGACGCCTGAATCAACATCACTTTGGAAGAAATGTTCCCTCCTACGCAAACAATATCACAACATTCCGCCCTTGCAGGGTGCCAACGGCCGAGCAGCTTATTCCCCAGAAGACAAAGCGGAACTGCTCGCAGACAGTCTCAAATCCCAATTTGAACTCAATCACGATGTTGAAGACAGAAATTTCTTCGAACACGCCAACTCTACAGTCACAGATTTCTTACTAAGACCACATGTCAACAATTTAGATTTAATTACTCCAAAAGAAGTCTGTGAAATTATCAGAAAGTTTAAGAACAATAAAATCCCTGGTCTGGATCTTATTAATAATCGCATGTTAATGTCCACTCCTATTAAATTTATTCTGTATATTACCATTCTTTTTAACTTTCTACTTAGGATCTGTCATTTCCCAGCTTGCTGGAAGACTGCCGTAGTATGCCCCATTCCTAAGCCAAATGCTAATTTGGCTTACCCTCATAATTACCGTCCTATCTCACTACTCAGTAGCTTGAGCAAAATATTCGAATCTGCGTTACTTAAACGCCTGAATCAGCATTGTGATCTCCACAATTTAATTATCCCTGAACAATTTGGTTTCAGAAGGCATTAGGAACCTGTCACCAATTACTAAGGTTGACAGAGCTGATTCATGACGGCTTTAACGAACGCAAATCTGCGGGGATATTATTTCTGGAGGTAGCCAAAGCCTTTGACAAAATTTGGCATAATGGCTTATTATTCGAGCTCATGCGACTTGATTTTTGACCCCAAATTGTTAAGATTCTTTGCTCTTACCTACAAGCCCGAGATTTCTTAGTTAGAGTAGGTGGAGTTACTTCCCTCAACCAGACCAATAGAAGGGGGAGTTCCTCAAGGGTCGCCCTAGCGCCCGCACTTTTCAACATTTACATCAATGATATTCCGAGAGATGCACAAACCTCTCTCTTTTGCTATGCTGATGATACGGCGGTAGCCACACAGAACAAATCACCTCAGCTTGCTGTTAAAGACCTACAATATTCAATCTGCAATAATTTTTCAAAAATCTTCCCCAAGGACATAGACAACCATAGGGCCATCACGAAATATCTCAATGACCAAGCTGGAGTATTTTGTGATTATTCCTAAAAGCCAAAGGCCGCTAAAAGCTGTCCTAAAAGGACTCCCCCTCAACTACACTGATGAGGAAAATCAAGGTAAATTCTACTAAATATGCCACTTTTCCTAAGTATACTTCTGCCAGACAGGTCACTTCAAATTTCTCATATGCTTCTGCAGCCAAAAACCAGACACCATCTCAGCAACCAAGAACTTCTAGTACCATTAATAATGACGTCACCCAAAATCAACTGAACCAATTACAGAGTCTTGCAAGTCAGGCTCAATTTATTCAAAACTTTTAATAATGAAGGAATTTGTTTCCATATTCACTAATTTAAATGATATGGATGGGCTTCTCCATCGGATAAGGAACGCGGATAATAAAGCAGATAAACTGCAGGTCTTCGTAAATGGCTTAGCCTCCCAAACTTCTCAAAATTCTCCGTAATGACTCAGTTGATTTCTGGTCTTCGCATATACTATTGGAATGCATGTAAATTGTGGTATAAAATGTTTGAATTTACTAACTTTGTTGATAACTTTAATACAGATATAGTACTGTTTCAGGAAACACATCTTAAGTATTCACAAACACCTTCCTTAATGGGGTACACTTTTACAGAAACGATGGTCCTCAAGATCCAGTCTCTGGGGGAACCAGCATTTTTATCAAGAACTCTCTGCCTCACAGTCACATCGCTACTCCGCAATTAATCGGGATCAAAGCCACCATTATTTCTCTAAATTTTTCTAATCTCCCCTCTCTTTCCGTAAATTCCGTTTATGTTCCAAATGCTATTGCTGCTACTAACCTTACTAATGATATAGATATTTTATTTTCTCTTAATAATAGTGTTATTCTCGCGGAGGATTTTAATGCTCATAATACTTCTTGGGGTTGTACTAACAAAAATAATACAGGCGCTGTTTTGCAAAGATATGCTCATAACCTTAATTTAGATATTATTGCTACTAATACACCAACCAGAATTGGCACTAACTCTACCTCTATTATTAATTTGGTAGTAACTAACAACTTCCATTTTAATCATACCATTTCTTCGTTAGATGAACTCTCTTCTGACCATAATCCGGTTATTATTGATTATAAATTTCGCACTTTGCATGTTATGACTAACCCGAATATTATTACCTGCTGTTCAAAATTCTCTAACATACTTGAAAATAATTTTAATTACTCTTTCACCCCTCTAACTTCTCCGGAGGATATTGAAGATTCAATTATGGACTTAACTAATAAGATTATTTCTGCTCATCAAGCTACCTCCAAGCCTCTTCCTACTAATAATCATACCTACTTACCCCTTCTATTAAAAATCTCATTACTAATAGATAAAATGCAAGAAAATTTTGGCAAATCTAACACAATCCTCGCAGCAAAAATATTTATAATCATCACCAAAATATTCTGAAAAGAGCAATAGTTAAGTATAAAAATGATTGTTGGGACAGGCGTCTTGAAACTGCAAATATGGAGGATGGCTCAATTTGGAAGATATGCAGCACTTTTAGGAAAAAAAGATCCAAAATTAATCTCCACAACTCCAACGCTACAGTCACTACTGACGTGCAGAAAGCTGAAATTTTAGCCAACACGCTACAGGAACAATTCCAGGAGAATCTCTCTAACAATGTAAATATTGTCTCTGAAGTGGAAAGCACCATCTCATCCTTCCTAGCAATGAACAACAATTCTAATAACAATTTTACTACTGCTAATGCTTCTGCACTTATCAGCATCATCTCCAATTTAAAAATCAGCAAGGCTCCAGGTATAGACTGCATCACCAATAAAATGCTCAAAAATATTTCATACAAAATTATCCTGCAAATCTGCAAAATCGCAGATGCCATTCTAACATACAAGGCCTTTGAGGCGTACACTCATGTTATTTCTAATAGTGAGTTCTATACGGCTTAACTTTCTTTGGGCTTGAGTCTCTTACCATAGGTTTCTGGAACGCAAATTCTTTGCGGCCCAAAATTCACGAGGTTAGGGAGTTCTTAGATGAGTAGAACCTTGACGTATTTTTGGTTCAGGAAACAAAATTGTCTCCTGGTTATAACCCTTTGATCGCAAATTACAGGTTCTATCGTACAGATACAGCCAACCAAAATCCTAACCGAGTAAGTGGCGGAACAGGTATTTATATCAAAAGTTATATCAACCATCATAATCTTCCAGCTCCTGAATTAGAATTCATAAATGCAACTATCATAGAAATTAAAATCAGTAATTTTCCAGTTATCAAAGTCATATCTACTTATATTAAACCTAACGTTCCAGGTGGTTTCCCGGTGGAGGACTTCAATAAGCTACTTAAAACCGGAAACAATGTGATTCTAGCTGGTGATTTTAACGCTCTCCACTCCTCTTGGAACTTTGGTCATTCAAATCGATATGGTTTTACACTGAATCGTTTTATCCAAAGTCAAAGGGGTGTGAAAGTTGTTCCCCCTTAAAGTTACTAGAATTGACCTTAGAAATAATCATCGAGGTAATGTACTCGATCTTGTATTTTTTAAATATATCCCCTTTAATTATGATATTGAGGTGCTAACAGATTTAGATTCTGTTCCCCGTTGTTCTAACCTTAGATACCAGTCCTGAATGACTGAAAGTTCCGAGCCAGTTAAATACTAATTGGGAGAATTTCAAGCATGTGATGAATACTAAAAATTTACCTAGCTTCATCTTAAGGTCACCATCTGACGCAGAAGATCGCATCAAAGATCTAAATGAAATATATGTCACATGCCTGCAGGAAAGTTCTACCTCTAAATTTAAACCTCCACCGATAAGATTTCCAATGGATATTAAAATTCTCATCTAGCAAAGAAACAAATACCGCCGCAAATGGCAACGAACTAGGCATCCTGAATACCTAAGTAACTACTTCCGCACTCTTACTGAAGTTAGGAGTGCAATCACTGTCTTTACACAGCAGCGCTGGCAAAACGACATACAGGCCCTGACGCCTGAGTCAACATCACTTTGGAAAAAATGTTCCCACCTACGCAGACAATATCACAACATTCCGCCCTTGCAGGGGCCAACGGCCGAGCAGCTTATTCCCCAGAAGTCAAAAGCGGAACTGCTCGCAGACAGTCTCAAAGCTCAATTTGAACTTAATCACGATGTTGAAAAAAATTTCTTTGAACATGCTAACTCTACAGTCACAGACTTCTTACAAAAACCACATACTAATAACTTAGACTTCATTACTCCTAAGGAAGTCTGTGATATTATCAGAAACTTCAAGAATAACAAAACCCTTGGTCTGGATCTTATAAATAATCGTATGCTAAAGTCTACTCCTATTAAATTCATTCTTTATATTATCATTCTTTTTTAACTTTCTACTTAGGACCTGTCATTTCCCAGCTTGCTGGAAGACTGCCATAGTATGCCCCATTCTAAGCCAAATGCTAATTTGACTTACCCTCAAAATTATCGTCCTATCTCACTACTCAGTAGCTTGAGCAAAATATTCGAATCTGCGTTACTTGTGATCAGAAGGGGACATTCAGATCAAGATGGACACTTAAGTTCTGGATGCCGCTTTAGCATTCGCTTAGGAGGAAGGGTCCTCTCTGGTTAAGGATTGAAATTCCTTTTTCTGTGTGATCCAATTAAAGAATGAGGTTATATTCTGAGGTAGCTGCAAACGATGAAAAATTGAACTTACATAGTAACAATTGAAAATTTTCATCTTGGATTCTTGTATTCACTGGATTAGATTGGAAGATTTGGAAAAAACTCAATTCGATTTGCTTGATGATATAAAAATTCTTTGTAAAATGATTATTCAATTTTAGGGTTCAAACAAATTAAACAAGAAGCTTCTGTTATCAATCAATGCATCGGGAAAACTGCACATGGTTCCAGCTTCACTAATAGAGATTATGTGATAAGATTCTGCATTTGCTCTCGAAATGCTGCAGATGCTGACATCTTCCATGCTTGGGATGTCATAGCAAAGTTCACAGATGTCTTATTGAAAATAATAAAAAAAAGAAGAAATAGTAAGTAGCTTCATTTACGTCCAACGTTCCTTTGATTTCCATTTAATAATTACATTGACACTGAAAAGAATACCCCTAATGATGTTGATAAAAATTTATTATATAAATGAGATTCATTTATTATTCATTTCAATAATTAGGGATTTTATGCATGCTTTATTTTATAATAAAATTTTCTAATGGAGGATATTTTTAAATTTTTAATTTAACTAATTTAAGTTTTAACATAATTTTTTTAACATTTCTTATCTATAAAATTACAATACAAATTCCAAGTTAAAAAGAAATATTACTATCGGAAGAAAGTATTATATATAAAGCACTTATTGATTTTCTATTTTACTTGTTTGAATCTATTTTAATCTTTCATTTGAAGATTCACCTGCAGTTCTTAGGTTAATTTTGGCTTTTGAGGTGTCACAACCATTGAATAGCTTAGGGCTATCGAACTGATGAATCCTTTTAAAGTGACCAAAAGGTTTGTGGATTTATGGATCGATGTTTAGATACGCTAAAGCCAAATTGACAAAACTTGCGTAAAGATTTACTTTTTGTGCTCTCAGCGTATTCTCTTTTAATGTGTCGTTTAACAACCTTAACAGCATGATGCTCACAATATTTTATGACGAAATTCTTTAAAACTCTTTGCTTTTAGAAAGAAGAATCAGAGGAGGAGTTAAATAACTATTCTCCTGGAATCCAAATGCAAGCACAGCTTGAAATATAAACGAAGCTTTTTCGTTCGTATGGTATCTGATCCGAAGCTGTACGATCCGAATACTGTCAGAGCTCTATCCACTACCAGCGGCCACAGGCATACTAGCGACCCGGTGGATGGTGAGACTGACGTCATTACGCCCCGCTTAAAAGCATCGAAGGCTCGCACAATATTTCAATACGTCGCTGCTAGCTTCAGACAAGGGACGCTACTTGTCTTCCAAAAGGCAAGCAATAAATGATGCTTTTCTTATTCAAAAGAATGTTTTTCTTTTTTGTTTCAGTTTCACCAAACGTAAAGGAAAACTTAAGATGACCACAAAATTCAAAATGAGATTTGCTTTTCAAAGGAAGAAGCAGAAATTTATTATATGGTGCTCTATTAAGATTTCTTTTTTAACATTCGTATGTGTTATGCCTTTGGCTGTTTCTGTTGAACTTATATAACTTCTATCGTATTTTTGATAAATTAATTAATCAAAATTCCAAATGATTTCTGTTTTGGTTTCTAACAAGCGAGATTCAACTTCGGATAACAAGTAAAAAGTTGGAGAATTTAATTTTAAATATTTTATAAATGCTTTTTAAATACCTATATGTACATAAAAAATCATTTAAATTAAATGGAATAAACAAGTAGCATAATTTTAAAATTATTTACATAAAATAATTTTTTTAATTTATTTTTAAGCTGAGCATTAGGATAATTTTACATTTCTTTCAATAAAAAAGAGTTTACCATATAAACAATTTAGATTGTTTCTGAAAAAAAACAACTGCATAAATTAATTTCAGAAACTTAAGCAAAATCTCATCTTTGACAATATTAATGTCTGCAATTTTCATTGTCCCCCTTCCTCCCTCAAGGTATTCGAATTGAATAGAATCACATTTTCTCTCACAGACTCCTTTATTTCTATGATTTCTTAGAATTAGTTTGTTATTAAGAACTGACTACTTAATTATTGTAAATTTTCTGGTACATCCAGGTAACTCAAGGAAGCAAATTGAATTCTTTTATCTAAATTTAATAAGGTTTAAAGAATTTCTTAACTTTAAGTACTCTAAAAATCAAAGTGCTGCAAAAGGTACATACAGATACACCAGGTATATCATAGGTGAACAAAATGTATGGCAATATATAAATATCAGCTTATTTGTGCTTTTATATTCAAGTACCATTTAGCTTCTAGTTTAAGATTCCATTCAGTTATGTTACAACTACCAATATTTATTTTTATAATTCTGTTGAAAAGTTATAGTTTTTAAGCATTGCTTATAATTTAAGTGAATTTTATAGACGTTCAATTTTAGAATTCACGAATAAGATTTGAAGAAACATAAACGTATGCTTTCACTTGTTAAATTCATATCCCCACCCTATTGTATTTTTTACGAAATATATATGGGCGGTAAACGAAACCAAAATTATTTTATTTCTTTAAAAAAGTATGATAAGAATCATAAGGAAAGCTTTAAACATAATTAATTATGGTTTAACACTTAATTCACATTTGATGTACATTTTTTAATTGAAGTTACCTCTTCAAATTTAAATCAAATTTTCTTATTGAATTAATTTTGTACTCCAAACATCGATAGGGATTATAGTTTAGATATGTTTATAAATTCAGTAAAAACTTTTGCTTAACTTGTTAGATTACTTGGATTTCTAAATGAATAATAATTTAAAACAATCAAATGGAAACCGTTTCAGTTAAATGATATAATAATTTATTATGGATAGATTGATAAAGTTATCATAACGTGAAAACGTTTTGGCTCTGACACATTTATTCTGGTGGTTATGTTTTCTTTGGCTTAAAATTATGAAAACAATGATTGAAACTTGTCAGGAAATAAATATATTAACTTTTTGTGCATATTTATGTTTTCATGTATAAAAGAATAATAAATAACTCAATCTCTACAATTTCAAGATTTTTTTATCTAATTAATCTTACGCTTTAGAATATAATTATTAGTATAGAATACGCGTTATTCATGTTTTTCTGCGGATATTTCATTTTAATATACAACTTTCACTAATAAGCGGTACAATGCAATTTTTTTATTTATTCACTATTAAGAATCCATATTATTATGCATTAAAAAATGCCAAAATCCCTAAAGCTACACTTTGAAAAATTTATTACAAAAAAATAATAATAAAAGAAATCCACTACTTATGTGAAGATCAATTCAGTGTTTTTTTCCTTCACTTTATTTCTGCTAGTTTATCAAGCCCAGTTACATAAATAAATAAATTCACAGGAAAAGAAAAGTTATAAAATTTAAACTTAGTGTCAAATAACGGTAACGGTATGTAAAGCTCACATTGTTTTCAAATTCAAATAGCCATATGAATATAGCAATGTTGAATAGATCAAGAACTTCATGATGAATGAATTTTTCAAGAATCTCTAAAAAGAATATACAAAAATAAGATAAATGTTGTCGCAAATTAAGAATGAAATATTCCAAAATTCTACAAGAAACGTTATCACATTCAATAGCCAAAAGAATACATCAAAGTTTGAAAATTCTAGGCATAAATGAAGAATGAAGTAATCCCAATTCTACAAGAAACACTATAACATGCAATAGTCAAAAAAGAATATATCAAAGTTTGAATATTCTAGGCATAAATGAAGAATGAAGTATTCCCAATTCTACAAGAAACGTTGTCACATTCAATATTCAAAATAATATATCAAATTTTGAAAATTATAGGCATAAATGAAGAATGAAGTATTCCAAATACAATAAGAAGCACTATACGGCTCCATAAGCACAGGAAAATGACAAAAGTGATAAATATGAAACTTCAAGAAGAATGAATTGATCAACGCACTACAGTACTTATAGCCATTGGAAATACAAATGTTTAAAATCCCAAGCCAAAAACGTGAAAAGTGCTTTAAAACTAAACTACAAAACACTTCAAAAGCCTAATTCTCCAGAAAATTCCCGAGGATTAACGTTATTCATGAATCATTTCAAGAGTTAAAGGGCCCATACTACCATTTTTTCCGCCAAAATTTGCAAATTTGGAATATCACTTAATTTGCTTGCTGCACTTTCTGGATTGCGCCACGAGCCCCTAACAAGGACAACATCATGTTCACACATGATAATAATGTAAAAAAAAATTGAAAAACTTATGAGTAAATGATGTAAAAATTGATCACAATCTATTGCCTTTTGGTGCTAATGTTAAAATATTTCCTATTTGACTGGCAGCGAAAGTCTAGGAGGAACCATTTCATACACCAAATATTAAATTTTTGATTCAATAAAATCTGCAATTTTTTCATCAAGCGTGAAAGAAATTAAAAAGATAGAGATAGGTTAATAAATTATTCAAGTAAATTAAAATGATAAGATGCTTGAATGTACTTCAAAGTCTTTTATAATTAACGTTATATTACTGCAAACTCATATGGAATAAACAGAATAAGGAGAAACTGATATTAATCAATATTTTATCATTGTGTTTTTAAATTGTAATAAAATAGTCATTACAAATAATGACATCAAATACATTCCAAATCAAAAAATAATTGTAATGCGAATATACAAAGGAAAAAAAAAAAGTAAAATGATTCTTCTATTAAAATTGAAGTAATTTATCCATAAAAATGTGTACAAATTAAAAATTAAATTTCATATTTAAATAGCGGAAAGCACGACGGTTCATCTATTTAAAATGATTGCTCATTGAATTGAAGTAGTTGTCGAGATAGAAAAAAAATTACGTAACTAAGAATGCATTGTGACATGCATCTGTCGAAATAATAGTTGTTTATTGAACTTCAGTTTCCTGCTTAAATTGTTTTGCAAAGAAAAAAAGAAATTTTGTGAATGGTGTCGCAAATATTAATCTGTATTAGACAAATCACGGGGGTTATGAGCGGATACAATTTCATAGAATAATTCATGTAATATCGGTATCTTTTTGTACTACGAAATATTTTGTGTGTGTCTGCTCTAATACCATAGAAGAGTGGAGTTCTTGCCTCTGAATAAGAACTTAGGATACTGTACCATTGATCAAAATACAAGAGCAGTCACCTTCTTGAGGTGTCCGAGCATTTTAAAATACTATTCAGAAAGTTACGTTTTGCATGATCATCGTACAGATTGTTTCCAATTAATACCCAGATCTATTTTTAATGCCATAAGACAAATTGATTCAATAGAGGTTAAGAACATTTATTCTTCGAAAGGAGAGATGAATAAACTTCCAGATACCTGGCGCTGTTGGTAGTTGCAAACGATGGAGGAAATTAAAACTATGCAGATTTTTAGTTCATCCAAACGCCGAAAGACGTCTATTTCTACCACAACCACTCGATTCGTTTTCTAAAGATTAAGTTTAATCTAATTCAGCAGAACACAATCAGAAATTCAAAGTTCAGAGACGACGCTTTCATTTTAGATGGCATTTTCTGATTTAAAACTTGACAAATCAATAGAAGGGTTCAATAATTAGCAGTATTTTTTATTAAAACTATATTAGTACTTCCAATCTTACTACAGACAATCGATCAAACTTTAACAAAAAAAAAAAAAGAAAGGTCAATATATTCAATACATGAGATAGTGAAGTCTTATTCTTATATTGCACACTAAGGACATTCAATCAAATTAAACTTAACTATAGAAGTAATTTTTCTTCAATGCTGGATAATGATCATAATTTTATCTGCCAGAACCATATGTGCTTCTGTAACACTGACAAGAAGATCATATTTATATTAAGTTATTTAACTCCACATATTCTTTTACAACGATCCAAAAGATTATTTTATTTGTAGCTAATTTATTTGAAATCTCCAGCATTGCAGCCTAAAGATGAAGACGACCAATATGTTGAACTATTTTTTTCTTGGTCATATAAAAATCCCATTGTTTGCTGAATATTAATATGTAGAATGCATATCTCTTCAACTCATGCGTTTTACTTTTGCTTTAAACTTCAGAAACATCTTCAATTTAAGAAATAATGTAAAAAGGTAAGTAAAAATATTCTAATGAATTTTTCAAACTAATTTCCCTTTCACAGGAATCATAGGGAACTATGATTTTTAGAGAAACCATAGAAATTTAAGTTAAGAAACATTGAGAGACAAACGTGCAATTGCTTTTTACAAAAAAAGTTTGCAGTCCTGCCTACACAATGCATTTTACAATCATTCTTTGCTTCAGGCATTTCAAACTCATAGCTTTGCTTACAAACAGAATTCTATTTCACATTATTGCGCTTTTACTATTCATAACTTTTTTTTCGCAGAATTTTTCAAATAGAAGGGACAAACTTTTATTCAGATATATAATAAAAACTTTTTCAATTCAGTAAAATACATACTTATTTAAATCTAAAACATTTTCCTCCTCAATGCTTTCAGTAAAACTTAAGCATCTGCTAAAAAAGTAAATTCAACAGTTATGTCACATGGCGGATGCTATATCATGTTCTTAAGAGATAAAAATGCATGTCAACCATTCAGAATGATGCATTTATAGAAGAGAAAAACTAGCAATTACATTTTTTAAAATTTCCATAATGACTGCCGCATGCATTATACTATTGACAGTCGCTCAACTCATTTACTGTGAAACTCCTACGAGATTATTTATTACCCTCACGATAACACTTCGCTCTACTATGTAGGGGCAATGTCGGTCACTATTGGATGAGTTCTGTTGAGGATATCCATTTCCAAGTAGGGGGATCCAAGGACAATTTTAGCTCTTATTCTTGATGCAGTTGTGGATAAAAAAAAAAAAGAGCCATTGATCAGCCATTGATCAGCCATTGATCAGCCATTTTCTCATTGTTGCATGTGTCCTTACAAACGAGTGTCTTGATTTCAATTGCTTTTGTGCAAATTCGTTAATCTTTATATACAATAAAAAGGATATGTTCCACAATTTAACAATCACATGATAAATTTTCCTCGAAAATTGAAAAACAGCGGCAGAAATATATATCAAACTAATTGAATCAATGTGACAGAAGTGAACGAAATCCTATCTACTCGAAATGTATGGTAACCCGTTCCTATAGCAAAAACACCATTCTCTACATAACATGGCGAGAAAAATGATCATTGCAGACATTATTCATTATTCAGACATTATAAGCTTACATTGAGAAAAGGGGTCTCAAATTTTGGGAAAAATGCATATGAGCATATATTCCATAAAGAGTTCCATAATGTGAGATGTTTAATTTTACATCTCAAAATAATTCCTCTTTTAATTTAATTCATTTTTTTATTCCTGCTAGTATTTTTGATCGAGTTGGGGCACTTTCAATCATCCTCTAGATCCTGTTTACTCCAATGATTATAAAATTATCCTCATCGTGAAACTTTGGCAGTATTCGTAACTTGTAAAGTGTGCAATTCGCATATTTTGACAAAGCAAAAACACTTAATATAACAAATCGGATAAATTGAAAATATGAATAACAATTGGTTGTTGGTTTGTTGACAAAGACTAATCTGTTAATTGAACAATTACTTGTTATTTAATTAAAAAAAAAAAATGCTACGTAACTGAAACTATCACTTATATATTTATAAGAACATTTGTAAAAGAATATGAAATATGACCGTCATTTACAAATAAAATAAATTATAGTATGTTTACTAAATACAATAACATAGTTTCGGAGACTTTTAATTAGATAAACTACATAGAAAATTCATGCTCACAATGTATATATTTTTAAGGTTTCCAATGAGCATTATTCAATAGGCGTAATTTTGAAATCCATTATGTATGAACATGGTTTTTAAATAAACCTAATTTCAATTAACATACATTATTTTTAAATGATTTTATAGATGACTGTACATGTCAACAGAGATATCGAGGAGTATTTTGCACCCTATGGGCATTTCACCATTATCGCAAAACCGGGAAGGTATAGTATGGAGTCACTTCTGCGTTTACACTTTGCGCCAAAATAATAGGGAAGAAAAGCAAACAAAGGAAAATTTATTAAAAATCTACTGTAATAGGAAGCTGCAAAGTAATTTTCTGCTCAACTGTGTACCAAGACAGACTTTTAGATACCACGTGATAAATGTTTCTCGAAAATTAAAAACCAGCTGTAGAAATATCATATATCCAATTAATTGTATCAATGTGACAGAAGTGAACGAAAGCATATCTATTCAAACTCGATTCCCTATATGGTAACCATTTCCGATAGTAAACACCATTCTCTACGCAACAAGGGGGGGAAATTATCCACAGTATTCACATGAATGGAGTAGGAAAACTTCATTCTTTGTTTTTTACAGACGAACTTGGTTCATTATATGTCAAGAACCAAAACACGAATAGGGAGCATACGAAATGTAAATTTTAAGAGTTTTCCACATTCATCGAAAATATTATCAAGTCTCCAGTAAAATGAATATAAAAAATAAACATTGAAATCAAATTAAAATCGTGAGCGCACTTTCAGAAAAGTGGCCTCAAATTTTGGGAAAATGCATATCAGCATATATTCGGGAAAGAGTCCCATAATGTGAGATGTTTAATTTTATTTCTCAAAATAATCCCTCTTTCAATTTAGATGACGTCTTTTATTCATATTATTATTTTTTGCACAAGTTTTGACTCTTTTCAATCATCCTTTAGATCCTGTTTACTCCAATGAATTTAAATAACCAATCATCATTAAACTTATTGTAACTTAACAGTATAAACGGTATTTGTAACTTAAACAGTGCGCTTTCGCATATTTTTTGCAAAACAAAAGCACTTAATTCAATAAATAGGATATATTTAACAATATGAATAACAATTGCTTTTTGATTTGTTAACAAGGCTGATTTGTTAATTTAACAATTACTTGGTATTCAATTTTTAAAAAAGTTACTAATTAACTGAAACTATCATTTAGATGTTTAAAAGAAAATTTGTAACAAAAAATAACTGTCGTTTACAAATGAAATATACCATTGTTATTTATAAATGAAATATACCATTGTTTCGGCGACTTTTAATCTTAGTTAAAATACAGTATTAAAAAAAATTCATTTCAACTCATGTTCATAATGAATATAAAAAGAAAATTCATGCTCAAAAAAAAATAAATTCATGCTCAGAATTGATATAATTTGTAAGGTTTTCCATGAGCAATATTTAATAGTTGTAATTTTGAAACCAATTATATATGAATATGATTTTTAATAAATATAATTTCAATTAACATATATTTTTTAAATGATTTTATAAATGACTATATCTGTCAACAGAATTGTTGTAGAGTATTTTCCAACCGCTGGGCATTATACTATTATCGCAGAACCAGGAAGATATGTAATCACATTTACACTTTGGACAGTATCATATAGAAAAAGAAAGATAAACAAAGGTAAAATTTATTAATGTGCACAATAATTTTCTGCTCAACTTTGGACTTTTATATTTCTCCAGAAATCTTTGGCCAATGCAAAGGTACATAGTACGGTATACAATGTGTACCGTACTATGTACGGTATATTTTAAAAAAAGATTATTTGAAGATGCGAAAATCCAAAGCTGTTTCACTTATAAAAAAAATCGGTTTACTTTGAATCTTATTACCTTTAAAAAAAACAATTTCCAGTCATGAATACACAATACATTCTACAACCTTTCTATGCTTTAATCATTTAAAACTCATAACTTCCCTTACAAACATTACTCCATTTCACATTGTGACGCTTTGACAATTCATAATTTTATTCACCATCAGAAATTACACAAATGGAAGAGACGTGCATTTTTCCCAATTATTTAATAAAATGATTTCCAATTCAAACACATATTTGTTTGAGTCTAAAAGATTTTTTTCCTTCTGCTACTTAAACTTATTTCGACAGAAATAGTCATATCACATGTCGAGAAACTATATCATGTTTGTAAGGTTTTAAAATGCAAGTCAGCCATTTGGAAAGATGCAGTTACGTAATACATAGAGACAAAAAACAAATACTTAAAAACACAAAAGTTTTTCTTCCCTATCTACAAAATGCATACTACAATCATTTAAAACTCGTAATTTTTCACAAAAATCACTTCTTCGTTTTACATTAGAATGTGTTTATATTTCACAAATTTTAAAAATCAGTACTCAAATTTATATTAAAACGAATTTGCAACTAATATGTTTTTAAAAATAAGTACACAATTTCAATTTATTGTACATTTATTTTTCATAAATTTTTCTGCAATGTTTATGCTACATCATATTTGCATCCATCAAATAATAATTTAACAAAGACATGAAAACTTCTGCAAAAGAACAGTTTCTAATCCGGAACAATTGTATTAATTTAAAATCAAATATGGAGACCAATTAATATTAGATAAATTTAATGAAGAATTTAATATCTTTTAATTCAGAGTTAAAGATGCTTGCCAAAAATTTAGAATGATGCAATTATAAAACATTGACAAGCAAAATTAGCAATTACATAAAAAAAAAATTGCATTTTGGATACAAAATGCATTCTACAACCATTATATACTTCCAGGCATTAAAAACTCATAATTTTAATATAATCGCCCCATTTCACAATAGTCAGCTTTTAGAATTCATAATTTTTTTTTTTCACAATCAGAAATGTCACAAAGGGAAAGAAATATTATAACCCATTTATATAATGAAATGATTTCCAATTCAGAAAAACAACTACTTGTTCAAATCTAAAAGATATTTTTAACAAATGCTGTTAATAATGAACCATAAACATGTACCAAAGATCGTTAACTCAATGGAAATTTAAAAATAGTTATGTCAGTGAGAGTGTTATATCGAGTTGTTAAGAGTTAAAATTGCATACCAGCCATTTAGAACGATGCAATTGTAAAACATTGAGAGACAAAATTTGCAATTGCTTTTTAAAACAAAAAGTTTGCAACCCCGCCTACACAATGCATTCTGCAATCATTCTAGGCTTCAGGCATTTCAAACTCATAACTTTTCTTGTTAATTCAACAGAAATAAACAACAGTTATAGTACATCAAGTTGTTAAGAGTTGAGGTTACCTTGTCTTTATTCCCATGTTAAGTTACACTTATCGGATTGAAGCGTGGTTCGTTCTCCACCATGCCACCACTTTCCATCAGCATCGCAAAAATCAGAGGAAGCGAAAAGCACGTGCGCTCCCTTCGGCGAACCTCTCTCCTCTTCCTGGGGTTGCAGAGAGGATGAATCGTTTTGTTAAAAATACTTGACCACCAGATGGCGGCGACGGTCTTTAGGAAAAAGAAATTTAACCTATAGGATTTTCGGTTTTCTTACCGCCTATAATAGTAAGGAACTGCATTCCATTTTTTTCTTACAATAATATAGTTTTTCTGTTATTTTATTTTGTTGCATTTATACTCTTACTAATTTTAAAAAGACAATTTAAACTATAATGTTTAAGTATGTTTTTTTTTTTTTTTTATTAATCCAATAGAAAATTATCAAAAATAAATAAATAAGTTCAAAATGGTAAATAACACATTGATAAATATTTTAATCAAATATGCAAAGATATCTTGTTTAGTTTTATTCTAACTTATCCTGCGTTGTGTTTTCTTCCTGATTGATAAATTCTCTGTATATCTTTCTCAAACCTAAACGTATGCATTTTTTTTTATTAAATATAAGTTAAGGACCAAGTATTTTTAAAGATTTTTAAAATATCAAATTACGTTACTCAAAATTAAGCCACCCATTACCTACGATGTTTAATTATTTGATAATTTTTTACAAGGATGTTTATATGTATAATGGGTGATGATGCTAATGAGTTACCGATGTTTATTAAAAACAAAATATTAAATTTTTGTTGGACATAGTGGACCCCTTGTTTTGTGTATGCTTCCCACGAACAGCTCACAGACAAGTGATCATAGAACTACAGGGCTTCCCGGATGTACTTCTTGGGATAACTGCCTCGCATTCGCGTCTCGCATAAGAGAATACCCTGAAAACTTATATAAGGCAGCTTGACTATAGAGGCGTGAAATGCGCTTACACATATTTTCACAAGCAATTGATTCATCGATGATTTTCCATTTCTTTTTCAAACTATTCTTTTTGAAAACATGATTTCAGTAGCTTTCATTAACAGAAAATAACCCACACAGTTAATAATCTTCGATTTTAATAATGCATTTTTTTTTTCAATGTTAATGGAATATCGTTTTGTTCAATTATATGATATATTGGTTATTCCTAAAGAAACTTTCATTGACTTCTTTTAATATTTACGCTTCGAATATTATTTTTAATATCAATTTCGTTAATTTTTTAATATTAATTTTGAGAAAAATTGTAAGCTTATAATTTTGTATTTTATTGATTTTTATTTTATTATTTTTATATTTAATATTAATACTACAGTTAACTTCTTTTTTTTATTATTTTGTTTTCTGCGTAGCTAGCAATGCATCCGAACAGGGTTTTGACACTCTGTATTAGCATCTCGGATCGACACTCAGTTTTCCGGTGAGCATTTACCTGCGTTTTCACTCATACCACACTTACTACTATGCCCAAAAAGACCAACTTTTTTTTTTTCCAAAAACTCTTTATTTATTCTTCCAAATTTATTTCATATCGCCTTTAAAGTAATCCCCTCCGGACACAACGCACTTATGCCAACTTTTTTTCCAATCCTCAATGCATGCTAAAATGTCATCGGCAGGGATGGCCTTCGAAGGCACGCGCCGATTCACGTTGAATCTCTTCAATCGAGTCAAAACGGTGACCCCGGAGAGGTCTTTTGAATTGTAAAAGTTGTTGTCGTTGTTGGTCTTTAAGTCACACGGTGTAAATACGGTGGTTGTGGAACGATATGGATTTCATTTTTGGCGAAAAAGTCACGAAGAATCAATGCAGTGTGAGCTGGCGCATTCAGTGTTTTCCGTAACAATCGAGGTTTGACGCGTTAGAGGTCCAAAATGGTATTGACCCATCCTTTTGAAATTCCAACATCATCAGCAAGGTCTCTAATTGCAAATCGACGGTTTGCAAGCACCAAACGTTTTTTGGACGTGAGCTTTGTCGGTTCAGGTTGAAGATCGACCTGAGGGAACTTCGTCTTCAAAGCGTTCTCTGCCTTCTTTAAACTGTTTATACCACTTGTAAACCCTTCTTTCCGATAAAGGAATGCTCACCAAATGCCTTCTGAAACATTCTACACGTTTCCGCAAACAAAATTGAATAAAATAGTTTCAATTAGTTTTAGGGTGTCTCAAAGCCAAGCGTAACTCAAACACTAAGAATATTTTGACGTCACATTTCACACAGATGTCAAGGACAGTGCCAGCAACCTAAAAAAAAAAAAAAATGAAATTCCATAAGTGCCGATAATTTTAAATTGAAAACTGGTTACTTTTTGGAAACAGTAGTACTGGGTTAAGAAGTGGTTGCGGAGAGTGCTGAAAGTTGAAAATGGATTTCTCCCAATTTTTTCTACTTTGCAAGTGGTTGCAATTGCCAATATGCTTCGGAAAACTCAAACTGCTGCTTCAGAGTGTGACCGAGCGATTACTTTCCTGTGTGTGGTATGATACTCCCTTTGATTTTCATATTTATTTGCAGTAAATATAGCCAAGTAATGGATATTAAAAGTAATGAAGAAATAGTAAAAGTATAAAAAAATTAAATTTTCATTAATTAACACAAGTTAAAAACATTCTCAAATCTACTTCATGTTAAATAATGTACTTAAAAAGGGACTCTTGTTTTTTATTCTAAAGTGATGCATAATATAATAATCAATCACCAACATGCTGACATCCATTTATACAATTAATAATTATTGTATAATTGTCTTGATTAAGGTCATGTATCAATTGCTGTAACGCATTTGAAAGCACAATAAATTTAAAAAATAACTGTATTTTTAATTTTCTTTGAAAATAATGTTTCTAATACATTGCACTATATTGACATTGCTATGTCTGCATATTCTCATATTTTACTTGGAAATAAATGGGAAATTATAGGAATTTGATTAGAAAGTAAAAACCATATGATTAACATATGAAAAGAGAAATGTAAATCAAGAAATATAAAATGATTAAAAATTTCTTTATTGTGTGTCCAATTTTTAATCATGACTGAAACTGAAACAATGACAATGCAATGAAGAAAATCTTCTTTAAGTAATAAAAATATTAGATCACTGATGAGAAGTTTGTATTCAAAAATCATTTATTAAACTATTAAAAATAATTTTATACTATAACACTGAAGATTGAATTTTTTTTTATTAGGGTAAAGATTATCCGTTTTTAAAACAATCCACTTCATTTAGTGATTCGAATAATAATAATACCAAAATTGATAGAGACTTTTACTTCATATTCATTTGAAGTTACAGCAGTTTCTCCCAAACAATTTTTATATCAATTATTAGGAATTTTTACAAAATAACTATTCATATAAAAGTAATTTTTATTTTTTAAATCCTATATTTCTTCGCTGTAGTTTTCAAATGACGCTCATGCATGACATACAGCGACAGTTGAGAATCATTTTATTCTTAACCAGTACTCTGTGAGTGGTGATAAAAAAAGTATTTTTCTTATTTTTCATTTGAAATTAAATAGAGCATTTTTCATGTTACATCGGTAATAAATTATAATAATATTAATTTATATGAGATTACTAATAGAAATAATAAAGCGTTTCCAATAATTATCCATTTACGCGTTTTACTGGCGAAAATTGGTAAATAATCAATTCCACTCATGATAAGAAATAGTCTGCCCCAAACCTACCAATTAACAAACTATTCTGCTCATTTATAAGAACTGAGCAGTCTTTCTCAGAGGGAATCCTCAGCAAAATTGTGGAAAGAATTATTTCAGACATCCTCAATCAAGAATCCAATGAAATCAATATTCTAATCCCTCAGCGATTTGGCTTCACAAAAACCTTTCTATGTCTCACCAGCTTTACAATATCATAGAAAATATTACTGAAGGCTTCTCTTGGAAAAGTAACACTGCTGCAATCTTTCTTGATGTGGCGAAAGCATTCGATAGAGTTTGGATCAATGGATTGATTTACAAAATGATTAAATTTAACTACTCTCCTTCTTTTATTAAAATTATAAAGAATTATCTCACAGAAAGGACATTTGTTGTCTCGGTTGATAATGTGGATTCTAAGAGTTGTAATATTCTCGCAGGTGTCCCTCAGGGCTCGATCTTAGGACCGTTCCTATACAATATTTACACTAATGACATTCCACAAGATCACACTATTAAATTGACACTATACGCTGATGATACAGCTATAATCACACAAGGGAGGAATATAAAAATTATACAGAAAAATCTACAAAACTACATTAATAAACTTGAACTCTGGCTCGATAAGTGGAAAATTAAGCTTAACGTCGCGAAAACTGAAGCAGTACTATTCACCAGGAAAAAATAATTGTAATCCTCCTAACATCACTATTTTTAATACTAACATTTCCTGGTCCAAAGATGCAAAATATCTCGGTGTAATTCTAGATCGTAGACTAACCTTTAAACCTCATATTGATTACCTCCGTAACAAATTTAATAACCAACTTAGAAAACTTTATACTTTATTAGGCAACTGGGGTACCGATTACGGAGTACCAACACAGACACTCATCACTAACCCTCGAACTTAAAAACTAATTTACCTTTCTTACCTCCGACCTATTATAGCATATGCGAGTCCGGTCTGGGGCTTTACGGCCAACAGTAATTTCCTTGCAATTGAAAGACTCAAGAATAAAATTATCAGAATGATTGTGGGCGCACCGTGGTACTTTCGCAATAAAGATATTAAACACTCTCTCTCAATGCCTTCCTTCCGCGAATACGTTGAAAAATTGCTTCTAATTTTTACGATTCCATTAACTCCTCTAATAACTCCGTGCTTAAAGATATGAATATTTATGAGTATGACATCTCGCTTCCTTCTAATCGCAAAAGACCGAAGTTCACTCTCAACGTTAATAAATAGTTGACTGCGCAATTCTCTCCGTTTTAGATTTGTTTTCAGCCATTCCAAGGTCATATTGGACTTCGCGCCGATGTCTGGATAATGGTTTTGTTTATACTTGCGTCTGAAATGTAGTTTGTTATTTTTATGCTTCTGCTTTGGTGCTCTGATTTTGTTAGGTCTTCTCTCTCTGTCATTTTTTTTTTAAATTCTGCTAATGTAATTGTCTTTTTATTAACTTTTGCTTTAAACTGTAAGGACTTTAAATTGGTAATGGGCATTGACCGACTGCCATTGTCTTTCATCTTGCTACGTGGAGGTTTTGTCGCTGCGCGACCAAGGCACTCTGTTCACGTGCTCCGATTCATTTTCTCAGAGGGAATAAAACTGCATTCCCTACTGATCTACTGTTTAAACACAGTAATATTCTCCAGAGGGTATTTTTAACTTAAATTTTCTGTATAGTCAATGTCAATATAGTCAATTATAGATTCTGCTATACCCCGAACCGGAGTGGTTGAGAATCTATACCGATGGCTCCCGGATGGAACAGTGAATAAATGCCGGGGCAGGAGTTTTCTGCGACCTGTTTTCTGTCTATCCTGTCGGCTGTTTTGCATCTGATTTGGCATAATGGCTTATTAAGCTCATACGACTTGATTTTTCGGCTCAAATTATTAAGACTCTTTGCTCCTACCTACAAATGTAGATTTCTTAGTCAGAGTAGGTGGAGTTATTTCCAGACCAATAGAAGGGGGTTAAATTTAGCGCCCGCCCTGTTTAACTTATATATCAACGATAGGATAGAGATTCCCGTTTGGGTTGTGGATGTGAGCAGACGTGTTTTTCCTGTCTGCGTTTTCTACTTATGAACGATGAATGAGATGGATATTTCTACCGAGGGAACGGACCTTCTGAGGACCACCGGGAAGTACTCTCGCCGCATGAAGTGGATGCTACGCAAAAC
Organism: Caerostris extrusa; assembly: GCA_021605095.1. Lineage (NCBI taxonomy): Eukaryota > Metazoa > Arthropoda > Arachnida > Araneae > Araneidae > Caerostris > Caerostris extrusa. The sequence goes on from BPLR01018668.1 coordinate 25,941, forward strand.
TTTAAAAAGGGCCTGAAAAAGTCACCCCTGAGGGGTATGTGCAGGACAGGTATCTATGGCCTACAAAGAAATGGACGTCATCGATACCATCATTTCTCAATCTCAAAGGTCGAACCTACAACAGGATTATATACAAATGAATGAAAATCTGCTGAAGAAACGCCAATTCTGGTTGAATGGATAAGTCGCTTTCATTGCCCAGTAGTAGATTGTTCATTGCATAATCCTAAGATTAATGCTAGTAATGTTAATAATGGTAAGGTTAATGCTAGTAATGTTAATAATGATAATAACAACAGTAAAGTAAATGTAAATGTAAAAATAAAAGTAAACGTAATGCAAGCCAAATTGCAAGTAATGATGGAGCTAAAGACTCCTGGGAGTTTAAAACTCCAAATAAAAAGTTAATTGCAAAGGCAAACTTTATTTATAGTAAGGATAAAACCAGTGATGTAATTGTCACAAATAATCAATTCAATGCACTGAGCACCGACGCAGCAGTCGAGGAAGAAAGTGTAACAATAGTTAGAAAAATGCCACCAATCATGGTAAAACCAAAAGCTAAATTAAATGACATGCTTAAGATAATTGATGATAAATTTGAAGGTGATATAAACATTAAGCTGGCTGGTGAGATGATCAAAATCTTCCCGAACTCTGAAGACCAGCACCGAGAAATCACTCGATTTCTCAATAAAAAATGACATTGAGTTTTTCATCATAACTCCTAAATTTCTTAGACCATTTAAGGCGGTCATCAAAGGCCTGCATAGGGATACTTGCCACGAATGACATTAAAGCCACGCTGGCTGAAAAGAATTTATCGCCGAGAAAGTTGTCCAACTAACCAGGACCAGAGATAAGCAGCCTCTCCCAATTTTTCAGGTTAACTTTGGCTAGATCAAACTAAAAAATCAAGAAATATTCAAACTAAACAGGCTCATGTACCTAGCTGTAGTTGTAGAAAAATATAACAAGAAACCAACCAAACTACAATGTTTTAAATGCAATTTCTTCCACCACAGTTCTAACAACTGTGGCTTTAAAGGTAGGTGCTTAAAATGCGGTGAGGAACACTCACACAAAGATTGTAAAATTTATGATAAGTTAGAAATTCCACAATGTATCAACTGTGGACAATCGGGTCACACTGCTGCCTGGAGAGGTTGCTCCAAGTTTCCTAAAATAAAAGTAAATTCTACCAAATACGCTACATTTCCAAAATACACTCCTGCCAGACAGGTTACACCTAACTTTTCTTATGCTTCGGCAACTAAGAATCAAACACCATCACAGCAACCAGTAAATTCTAACTCCACCATCAATGACATCTCCCAAAATCAATTGAGTCAATTAAAGAGCATCGCGGATCAGGCTCCTTTTATCCAAAACACTCTTTTACTATGAAGGAATTCGTTTCCATTTTTCTGATTTAAAAATTCTGCAGGTCTTCTCCACCAGATAAGAAACGCGGACAACAAAGTAGACAAATTGCAGGTCTTCATTAACGGCCTAGCAACACAAACAACCCCTAATGCTCCTTAATGACTCAGTTGGTTTCTGGACTTCGCATTTGCTATTGGAATGCATGTAATATTTGGTTTAAAATGCTCGAATTTACTAACTTTGTAGATAATTATAACCCAGACATAGTACTGCTTCAGGAAACACATCTTAAGCATTCTCAAACACCTTACTTAATGGGGAACACTTTCTATAGAAACGATGGTCCTCAAGATCCAGTCTCTGGGGGAACCGGCATTTTTATCAAGAACTCACTGCCTCATAGTCACATCGCCACTCCGCAGCTAATTGGAATTAAAGCCACCATCATCTCTCTAAATTTTCCTCATCTTCCTTCTCTCTATGTAAATTCTGTTTATGTCCCAAATGCTATTGCTGCTACTAACCTCACTAACGATCTGGATATATTATTTTCCCTTAATAATAGTTATTCGGGGGATTTTAATGCGCATCATACTAATTGGGGTTGCAATTACAAAAATAATACTGGCGCTGTCTTGCAAAAATATGCTCATAACCTTAATCTTGATATTATTGCTCCTAATACACCTACCAGAATAGGCACTAACTCCACTTCCATAATTGATTTTTAGTAGTTACTAACAACTTCCATTTTAATAATACCATTAATTCTTTAGATGAACTTTCTTCAGACCATAATCTGGTAATCATTGACTATAATTTTCGCGCGCTGCATGATTTACCTAACCCGAATATCACTACTTGTTGGTCTAAATTTTCTAACATTCTTGATACTAATTTTAATTACTCCTCCATCCCTATCTCTTCTCCTAAAGAAATTGAAGATGCAATTAATGAATTAACTACTAAGATTATTTCTGCTCATCAAGCTGCCTCCAAGCCTCTTTTCTACTAATAATCAAACTTACTTACCTCCATCTATTAATATTCTAATCACTAACAGAAATAATGCAAGAAAAGTATGGCAAATTTATTGTGATCCACGCAGTAAAAACATCTTTAACCACCATCAAAACATTCTCAAACGGGCCATTATCAAATATAAAAATGATTGCTGGGACAGGCGTCTAGAAACCGCAAATGTCGAGGACGGCTCCATTTGGAAAATTTGTGGAAGATTTCGGAAAAAAGAACCAAGATTCACTCTATTCAAAGCTCCAACATTACAGTGACTCCCGACGTAGCTAAAGCTGAAATTCTTGCCAACACGTTACAAGAGCAATTTCAAGAGAACCCCTCCACCAACAATAATATTGATTCTGAAGTGGAAAACACCCTCACGTCCTTCCTTGCAATGAATAACAGCCCAAATTTTAATGTTCCTACTACTAAAGCTTCTACAATAGTCAATATAATCTCAAATCTCAAAATCAGCAAAACTCCGGGGTTTGACTGTATTACTAACAAGATGCTCAAAAACATCCCATACAAAATAATTCTTCAAATTTGTAAAATTACTGATGCCATATTAACATACAACCATTACCCTAAATGTTGGAAAACAGCAAGGATATTTCCTATTCTCAAGCCTGGTAAGGACCCCACTTCTCCAAATAGTTATCGACCTATTTCTCTTCTGTCCACTCTAAGCAAAATTGTGGAGCGAGTCATAGCGGACATTCTAAATCAAGAATTCAAAGATTTAAACATTCTCATCTCATCAATTTGGTTTCACTCAAGATTTATCCACCACTCATCAATTGTATAATATTACTGAGACCATCTGCGAAGGTAAAAGTATCATGTATATGTTCATTAGTATGTGGCAAAAGCCTTCGACAGAGTAGCTGGATAATGGACTAATTTTTAAAATGATCAAATTCCAGTATTCTCCGTTCCTCATCAAAATTATCAAGCATTACCTCACTGAGAGGAGTTTTATTGTTTCTGTCAACCAAGTTGATTCTAAAAATTGTAATATCCTTGCAGGTGTTCCTCAGGGCTCGATCTTGGGACCCTTCTTGTACAATATCTTACAAATGACATTCCACAAGACCACAAGATTAAATTGACTCTATATGCTGACGATACAGCTATTATTACACAGGGGAGGAAATTACACATTATTCAGAAAAATTTACAAAATTACATAAATAAACTTGAAATTTGGGTGGACAAATGGAAAATTAAACTTAATGTCAAAAACTGAAGCCGTACTATTTACCAGGAAAAATAACCGTAATCCTCCTAACATAACTATTTACAACACTAACATTTCTGGTCTAAAGAAGCTAAATATTTAGATGTAATTCTTGATCGTCAACTAACATATAAAGCTCACATTCACTACTTAAGAAATAAATTCAATAACCAATTAAGAAAATTTTATTCTGTTTATTAGGTAGACACTCTATACTAACCATTGAACTTAAAAAACTAATTTATCTAGCTTATCTTCGTCCTATTATAGCATATGCGACTCCAGTCTGGGGCTCTACTGCACAAAGTAACTTTCTTCTTATTGAAAGACTTGAAAACAAAGTAATCAGAATGATTGTCGATACTCCATGGTATTTCAGAAACAAAGAAATTAAACACTCCTTATCCATGCCTAGCTTTCGAGAATATGTTGATAAAATAGCTAAAAAATTTTATGATACTATCAATAAATCTAACAATCCTGTAATTAATTATTTAACCACTTTTAATTATGACATTTCAATTCCTTGTACTCGTAAATGACGAAGCATGTTTTAAATATTAATAAGTAGATGGGTTTTTCTTTTTTGACATTTGTCTATGGTCCTGGTTATGTCTGTTTAGGATTCGCGTTTTGTGCGTGATTGTTTATTTGAACTGCTACTGCGCGGGTGCTCATTTGTGCTATGGTTCTGCTTTTTTGTCATCTTTTTTTTGTTTTTTTTGCTTTTAATGTTTGTTTTTCTCTTAATTTCTCTATAATTCTTTTTAATGTAAATATGCAAATGATTTAATCAATTTACACTGGGCTTTGACCGACTGATAATATTTTTTATGCTGCAACATGGAGGTTTGGTCGCTTCGCGACCAAGGTACTCCCGTCTACTTACACCGATTCGGGATTGTCAGACTAATCTTTTTTGCTATGCTGATGACACAGCAATTGCTATACAAAACAAAGCACCTCAGCTTGCTGTTAAAGACCTTCAATTTTATGTTTAAAAACTAGAAAAATGGCTAACCACCTGGAAAATCAAAGTAAATGCAACTAAATCAGTCTGTATGCTATTTACTCGGAAGCATTCTTTTCTCCACTAGGGAGTATCACTCTTTTGGCCAGCCCGTCCCCTGGGTTACTGAATATCGGTACCTAGGGTTGTTTTTAGGCGCAAAATTATCTTTTAATTCCCATATTAAGAACATAGTTGCTAAAGCAACTGGTGCGAGTATTAAACTCCACTGCCTAATTTCTCGAAAGAGTAGGTTTGCGATCAAACACAAGCTTCTGCTCTATATGTTTATCATTAGACCTATTTTGGTTTATGGTAGCCTGATTTGGGCTCCACTTCCCTCACTAATATCAAGAGACTTCAGGTTTTTCAGAATAAACACCTGGCTATGATTGCTGATATGCCATGATTCGTTCGTCGAAAATCATCCATAGAGATCTAGACGTCGAACCTATTCCAAATTATTTAATCAAAATTTCAAAGAATTTTCTTGAAAAATGTCCTCAGATTAGCAATGAGTTAATCCGTCGTCTGCCGACCTATCACCCTGGGGTGAAAAGCTCGCAGAAACGTCCAAGGGCAGTTTACGACGTCTCCTATGATTGTTTTCCTAGAGTTAAGAGACATCATGGCTGTTATCCTGAACAAGCGACACGAGTTCAGGTAACGGAGTGGATTTAATATTGTAATTTTACGTCCACTGAGACTAATTAACCCATTGTGTATTTGAGGAGTCGTTTGCGGCTTATTAGTAAACAAAAGTGGCGCAGAGGTAAAGTGACGGGCTCCCGACCGTAAGATTGAGGTTTGAATCTGACAAAAGGAACAACCATCACCCAAACCTTTGTAAAGACATCCCTTTTCACTCGAAACTGATGAGGCTTTTTTTAACACACTGCTGACGGGGGCATGATTGTATGGCCAATCACACTTTTTCGTATGAAAATATTTTTGCAAGCCCAAAATGCATGCCTTTGCAGTCTTGGAGGGGGACATGGATTCATCTCATCTTCCTGTCTGCCCTGCACTTGCTTCCTCTACTATGTATGGTCGTTACTGGGAGGGTAGGGCCCTTATGGGCTAAACATGTCACTATGTGATTTCTTTCGATTTCTCGTTGTTGTTTTCATGTTCTTTGAGTTCTGTTTCTTTTTTATTTTATTACTTTTGTAGCCTGCCATTTGAAATAAAAAAGATTCTGCAAAAATAAATGTTTTTATTAATTTAATTGCTAATTAATAAATAAAAAGAAGATAAAAAAAAATAATTTTAATATAATTGTGATGGCAAATTTTTTTTTTTTTTTTTTTAACTAACGACGAATATTGTTTGTTTATATCTAAATTGATATATAAGATTATATGTCGGTATTCATATTTTATTTACTTTTATTGCGTGCTGCCATCTAGGGAACTCACAAGAAACTATTTTCTCAATTATTCTTAAAGGACGTCTGAAACCAGTAAACTTAAACAATAAAGTAATTGTAAAGTATTGTAATAAATTCTACAGATCATCATTTATAGATCTAGAGCGTCAGTGGTTGAATTAACTTCAGACATCAAATAATCAACATAAAGTAGAGAGCTCCTTTAGAGGCCAATTGAAAATTCTGTTCTTCTTGTATAGTCAACTGTGAGGAGGTTTAAAACTATTCAAATAACTGAATTCCTGAGCATATTTTCCACCCATCCATTGCTCTGTTGCGTTTGGCTGTGCTTTCTTTTTCTGTTAAGTATGGTATCTTCCAGAGATATCCAAAAGAAAATATTATTGTATCTGCGGATTTTGCGAGGGGCTAGTTCATTTTCTGTAATACCGACATGTCCTGGGGACCAGATGAATTCGATGGATAAATTGCTATTGCAAAGATCTTGCTGTTGATCTTGATCAAGAAAATGGATGATACGATTAAAATGGATTCTGTAATGCCATAAAATTGATAGACTGTCAATCCTTACAGACAGTCTATCAGTTTTACTATATATATTTATGAGACAAAAGAACATAAGTTGAAAGCTGTTAAAGGAGTGCAAGAGCTTCTCCAGTTAAAATACTGTTGTAATTTGAAATCTATTCTGATAAAGACTCTTGTGAAAAGGAATTGATGGCTGCTATTGAATGTTTGAGTTCTGTCTTAGAGGCGTCAGAGGCTAAAACGATTCTATCTTTCCAATATTCATTTTTGTATTGTTCAAAAAGGTTTTTGATGATATGATGAGGTAACTGTTTTGTTTGAAAAGGTAAATCAATGAGAATAAATGTGACTTTAGAGTTCAAACTAAATTAGGAATTTAAAAATTATTAAATTATTATTTAAAATTAGGAATTGATTTAGCTGGTTAAATGTCTAAATTGTCCAAAATATCTGCAAAAAAAAACATTGAAGTGACGCTTAAACCTTGGGCTTTTGTTTCTAGAGCGAAGATAAATGGCGAGTAGAGAAGAGTAATCAAAAGAAATATGTTTGATAAAAAAACGCTCTGCGAGCATATGCAACCTCTGAAACAAAGAAAGTTGGCCGGTTTCTTTAAGTAAAACTGGAATCGGTGTCCACCTTGAAAGACCTGTTGCAAAACGCAAAGCCAGATGATATAAGGTGTTAAGTATTTGGAAATCACTATGGCTAGATGAGATAATTACGGAGCTCCATATTCCAGTAAACTACGAATTGTGTTATTTGTTATTTTAATTAGAGGATAGGACAGGCAACTCCAGGAATTAGCAGCAATTGCTTTAAGAGCATTTAATTTTTTAATAACTTTCCTTTTAAGATACAGTAAATGTTGTTTGAAGGAGAGGTTATAAGAGAAGATGATACCTAAAATACGTGTATGTTGTTTCCAAGGGATGCTGATATTGTAAATATGCAGATGTTCAGCTAGTTGTTGTTTTTAATTTGAAAAGTTAACCGCTTCACACTTTTCAGGTTGAAGGTGAATTTCCACGTTTCGCACCATTGAGGGATTTTATGAAGGGTTGTTTGTAGATTATTAAGTACTTTTCCCAGAGTTGTATCACTTCTAAAATGAAAAATTTTGTCTGCATACAATAAGCATTCCGTATGTTCAGGGATGATCTCGTAAATATCTCTCATGTAGTTAGTAAAGAGAAAAGCACTGCAGTACACCAAGATCGGAAAAACAATTTCATAAATCTCATAGATCATAGATCATAGATAGAGAGTTTCTCCATTTGACATAAAAATTCATGTTATTAATGAACTTGCTAATCCATCTAGCAGCAATGACCTTTATGCCAACCTGCAAAATTGCATAAATGAGTCCATCTCTCCATATTGAGTCATCAGCTGAAATGTCCAATTTAAGAAAAACAAAATATTTTTGCAATATTTGACCCCAATTATTTGTGATGAAGGAGTTATAATGAATACATACAATCCTTGAAAGGAATAAATCCAGAATAATTAGAATGGAATTTGTCATGAACTGTAAAATGAATTATTCTATTGTGTACAATACGTTCAAAGATTTCACTAATGATTGAAGTCAAAGCAATAGGTCGATAAGAGATAGGGGAAGTGCTATCTTTACCAGGTGTAAGGATGGGGATGATTTTCGCTGTTAACATTTCCTGAGGAACAACACCAGTTAACCAAATATTTTTTTTTCTAATGCAGCTGGCAAACACTTAGACACTTGTCGTTGATGCCTTAAGACAAGCGCTGCACAGGCGTTACTCACGTAGCACTACTCAGGAGGTGTGTGTAGCTTAAAGATAAACTACGGACGCGAAGTAACAATACTTCCGCAACGCTCTACGATCCTGTTAGACCGGGACCTAAGTTTAAAGTGGATTCCGAAACACGACAAACATCCATGGCACCGGCGGGACTGGAACCCGAAACCTGTGTTACCGAGCTCCAAAGCGCTAGCCACTCGGCCATCTGGACCCAGTTAAAGATATATTATTGAAGATATTAAACAGCTGTAGAAGATAAGGACCAGGAAGAATTTTAATCAATTTTGCAGGAATGTTGTCACTTCCAGGGGAAGTATTGGGAGTAACACGCATTTTTTAGCTCGTTAAAGGTAACAGGTCTATTGTAAAGTTCGTTGAAATCATTAGAAATATCGAATGGAATAAACTGATGGTCAATGGATTTATTAAAATGAGTAGCTAACATATTAGCTTGTTGAGTCGGATCTGTAGTAACTGAATTATTTGCATGAAATATTGCTGATCAGATCATTATCTCTATTATGAATTGCTTTAATAATTTTATAGATTTTGCCATTATAGCAGGCAGAGGAACACACCGAATCCCAATAATGTAAGATCAGAGTGATGTATTCATCGAAGTTTGGAAGACATTTTTGTAAGAAATCCAGAGATCGCGAGAAAGTTGAGATCGTTGTTATATAAGTACCTAGGGTTAGTTTTTGACTCTAAATTAACCTTTAACACCCACTTTGCCAAAGTAGTTGCCAAAGCAATTGCTGCTAGCGTTAAGCTAAAAAGCCTAATTTCTCGTAAGAGCAGGCTTGCTATCAGACACAAGGTTTTGCTCTACAATTCAATCCTTCGACCAATTCTCTTATATGGATGTCCTATTTGGGCTTCCTCCTCAATCGCAAATCTTAAGAAGCTGCAAGTTTTTCAAAATAAACAGATAGCTATGATAGTCAACGCCCCGTGGTTTGTTCGAAGGAAACAACTCCACAGAGATCCAGATATAGATCCTATTATGGACTATATTTTCAAAATTTCGAAATCATTTCACTCCAAATGCCCTCAGATCCGCAACGAGGCGATCAGGCAAATACCTGTATATCATCCAGGTGTAGCTAGCTCCAGGAAGAGACCCCGAGCTATCTATGATACTCACTGGGAATCTTTCCCGGCACTGAAAAGGCGTTGTGGAATTTATTCTGCAACTGCCGATTCTACCGCTGTGGCTGCTGTCTAGTCACTCCGATCACCTCAAGCGAATCTGAGCCGAAATCTTTGGCATTTAATTTTAACTTTATTTATTTGCGACGATGTGCACCTTAAATTAGAACAAAGCTATCTATAAATTTTTATTTTAAATACTTTTCTATTTTTAATTTGGATCTTTAAATTTTTTAATTATTTTAGCATCTATCAAATTATTTAAGTTCCTCTATTTAAATTTTGTATTACTTAACAGCTTCCTAGCTGAATAGGTTAAATAATTTATTTTGTTTATCTTTCAAATACCTTCTGTTAACTTTTATATTGTCGATTATTTTAATTTCTAAAATTTTTATTGCTTTAACTTTTAATCTCCTAAATTCAGTAGTAATAACTCTGTTCTGGATGTCACATACATTGTTTACTAAGTTGTTTACATAAAAAAGATGTGCTTTTCCTGACTTTTCTCAGGTTTACGGGATTCCCAGTCTGACCTTCGGCGAGAACAGACGTGTGCTGAGCTCGCTCTTGCGATTTTGGAATTTTGTTGTTTGGAGTTAATTCCAGCCAATTAATAACTCTCGCCACCTTTTATTTTTTAAGATTTTGATTTCTTTTTTGATTCTGTTTTGAAGAATATTTAGACTATTTTTATAGGGAGGGTATCTGGTTTCTTGCCATAATTTTCTAATGCTGTTTTTAATTGCGATGAGCATCCTTATCTCTACCAGTAATTTATGATGCTCGGTTTTAATTTCACGAGAAGAACTTGAAAAGTTTATTGACGAGATAATAGATGAATTGAATTGATCAAGTGCCGAGTCGATGTTGTTAGTATTATTAATAATGGGATTACCTTTGATTATTGAGTCTAAGTTGTCGTGAAATTTGGACCAGTTGGTAGTTGTGAGACAACGGAATTGGGGTGGAAGAAAATAATTGCTATTAAAAAGTGAAATAAAACTGGATTATGATCGCTGGAGAGGTCATTTATAGAAGTAGCATTGCCAGAGTTGAAATTTTTTGTTATTGCAATATCTAAAGTGCTAGTGATTGAGTGAGAGTGAGAAAAATATGTAGGGTGAGGTGGAGCTATTAAGTTTAAGCTATTCAGATTTGACCAATTATATAAAATAACTCCCGTTGGAATTACCTCTTCCAACGTTCCAAAGAGTGTGTTTTGCATTAAGATCGCCAAGAAGTATGACTCTATTGTTGGAATTTAAAATATTATCCAATTCCGAGGTCGAAAGACTACCAACTCCTGAAACCAAATTGTTCAGGAATAATTAAATTGTGAAGATCGCAATGCTGATTCAGGCGTTTAAGTAACGCAGATTCGAATATTTTGCTCAAGCTACTGAGTAGTGAGATAGGACGGTAATTTTGAGGGTAAGGCAAATTAGCATTTGGCTTAGGAATGGGGCATACTACGGCAGTCTTCCAGCAAGCTGGGAAATGACAGGTCCTAAGTAGAAAGTTAAAAAGAATGGCAATATAAAGAATAAATTTAATAAGAGTGGACTTCAGCATACGATTAGTAATAAGATCCATACCAGGGGTTTTATTGTTCTTAAAGTTCTGATAATTTCACAGACTTCTTTTGAGAGATTAAGTCTAAACTATTAACATGTGATTTTTTGTAAGAAGTCTGTGACTGTAGAGTTAGCGTGTTCGAAGAAATTTTTATCTTCAACATCGTGATTGAGTCAAATTGAGATTTGAGACTGTCTACGAGCAGTTCCGCTTTATCTTCTGGGGAATAAGCTGAGCAGGCCGTTGGTGCCCTGCAAGGGCGGAATGTTGTGATATTGTCTGCGTAGGAGGGAACATTTCTTCCAAAGTGATGTTGACTCAGGCGTCAGGGCCTCTATGTCGTTTTGCTAGCGTTGCTTGTAAAGACAGTGATGGCTTCTCTAATATCAATGAGAGAGCGATAATAGTGCCGTAGGAACTCAGGATCTCTTGCCCTTTGCCACCTACGACGGTAATAGTTTCGAAGCTTGATCTGATCTTTGATGTTTTGAGGAAATCTAACCGGTGGGGATTTGAATTTTGGGGTAGAACTTTCCTGCAGACATGTGATATAGGTATTATTTAGTTCTTCTATGCGTGCATCAGCATCTGCTGGAGTTATTAATTTGAAACTTGGAAGTTTTTTACTATCCATCACATGCCTGAAGTTCTCCCAGTTGGTAATTAATTGATTAGGAACTTTCAGTGATTCAGGGCTGGTGTCCAAGATTAAGATAACGGGGGAGGTGGTCAGAATCTAAATCTGTAAGCACCTCAATGTCATAGTTAAGGGAATAAATTTAAAGAAAGCAAGATCGAGTATATTACCTCGATGATTATTATTTCTAATATCAATTCTAGTAACTTTAAGGGGTGAACAATTTTCACGCCCCTTTGAATTTGTAGGAAACGATTTAGGTAAACCCATATCTGTTTGAATGTCCAAAGTTCCAAGAAGAGTGAAGAGCGTTGAAATCGCCAGCGAGAATCACATTGTTTCCCATTTTTAGTAGTTTGTTAAAGTCCTCCACCGGGAAACCACCTGGAAGGTTTGGCTTAACATGGGCAGAAGCGATTTTGTTTGGCGGATAGTTACGAATATTAATTTAAATTATGGTCGCGTCAATTTTTTTTTTTTTTTTTGAGTACCTACTTTATTTTGAATTTTTAGAAACTTATATCTTAAATTTTACTAACAATAATTAAGCAGCCAATTAAAATTTCAAGCCTATATATGAATTAAGATGAGGAGGTTTAAGGGGTATTTCCCCTGTTGGTACTCCGTAATCAGTACGCCAGTTGCCAGTTGCCATTAAAGTCAAGATTAGGAGGTGGAAGGCTATGGTGATGAATGCTATTTTTGATGTAAATACCTGTTCCGGCATTTACTCTGGTAGTATTTTGGTTGGGTCTATCAGTACGATAGAACCTGTAATTAGCGATCAAAGGTTATAACCAGGAGACAATTTTGTTTCCTGAAACAAAAATACATCAAGATTCTGCTCTGTTAGGAACTCCCTAACCTCGTGAATTTTGGAACGTAACGAATTAGCGTTCCAGAAACCAATTGAAAGAGACCCAGACCCGAAGAGAGTTAAGCCGTGAAGAACTCACTTTGAGAAAGGACATTAGCATACGCCTCATAGAGGTGAAATGTCAGGTCGAATCTGTTAGATGAATTCCTCATCTTGTCCTTTTGCTAGCCCAAATGCTCGCAATATTATTTGACTGTGAGATGGGTTCTGGTGAGCCAGATCCATCAAAAACTGAAAAATCTCCGTTAACGAACACTCGGAAGAGGACGAGTAGTAGTTTGAGTGTTCCGAAGCATTGGCAGCTCAGCTGCCATTTACTCCTGTCTTGCTCTGAAAAAGCCTTGAAGATGGAGAACAGGGGAGAAAATGATACCTTGCCCAATAATTAAGAGATATGTTGATGACGTACGAACAAAAAAAGAAAAAAAAAAGATAAACAGAAAAAGTAGATATTAGAGATAAGAGTAAAAGCTACAATAGAATTCTTAAAAAATTTTCCATGGAAAATTTGACAGTAAATAATTAAAAGTTAAAAGAAAAATAAGATTAAAAAAAAAAGCTAAGTTTATAAGAAAAAAAAAATTTTTATTTTGAAGTTTTAATTATTTATTCTTTTTTTTATTTTTTAATATTTTTTTTTTTTTTTTTTTTTTTTTTTGTAAATTTTTTTTTTATTTTTTTTTTTATTATAATAATTAAAAATATTAAGAAAAATAAGAAAATTAAAGCAGAAAACAAAAAGAAGTGCAAAGTGCAAAGTTATGTTATTTATCGGAGTACCGGGGGAATAATCCCCACACCTCCGGTTAAAAATTTTAATATTAAGCTGCGTAAATAGAAAAAGAATAAAAATTTTAAAAAACTAAAAAGAATTAACGTTAAGAAAGCAGCATTGCTCTTAGAAATTAAGTGTTTTACTATAAAAACAAAACTAGGGAGAAGGATAGAATTTAAAATTAAGTTTAATCTTTGCACAGTGCATAACAGTTTAAAACTGAAAAATTAAGAGGGAAAGCAAAAAGGAAAGATAGTGCAAACAACACGGAGATGATGGAGCTATTGACTTCAGTGTGAATCGGTGTACGTAGATGGAGTACCAGTCGCGGAGCAGTGTCAAATTAAGCAACCCAGTGTACTCAAAGCCCAGTGTAAATTGATTAGAACATTGCATATTTACATTTAAAAATAATTAAAGAGAGATTAAGAGAAAAAAACAAACATTTAAGCAAAAAACAATCAAAAAGAAGACAAAAGAAGCATAGCCATAGCACCATTGAGCACCCACGCAGTAGCAGTGCAGATAAACAAGTTGAACAAAACACGCGCGAACGCGAACCTTAGACAAACATAACCAGGACCACAGATAAGTGTCAAAAAAAAAAAGGAAAACTCATTACTTATTAATGTTTAAAACATGCTTCGGTCTTTTACGAGTGCAAGGAATTGAAATGTCATAATTAAAAGTGTTAATATCATTAATTAAAATAGGAAAAATTTTTATACTTCTATTAATAAATCATAAAAATTTTTGCTATTTTATCTACATATTCGCGGAAGCTAGGCATGGATAATGAGTGTTTGATTTCTTTGTTTCTGAAGTACCATGGAGCATCAACAATCATTCTGATTACTTTATTTTCAAGTCTTTCAATAAGAAGAATGTTACTTTGTGCAGTAGAGCCCCAAACTGGACTCGCATATGCTATAATAGGACGTAGATAACCAAGATAAATTAGTTTTTTAAGTTCAATGGTTAGTATAGAGTGTCTACCTAATACAGAATAAAATTTTCTTAATTGGTTATTGAATTTATTTCTTATGTAGTCAATGTGAGCTTTATATGTTAGTTGACGATCAAGAATTACAGCTAAATATTTAGCTTCTTTAGACCAGGAAATGTTAGTGTTGTAAATTGTTATGTTAGCAGGATTACGGTTATTTTTCCTGGTAAATAGCACTGCTTCAGTCTTCGCGACATTAAGTTTAATTTTCCATTTGTCCAACCAAATTTCAAGTTTATTTATGTAATTTTGTAAATTTTTCTGAATAATGTGTAATTTCCTCCCCTGTGTAATAATAGCTGTATCGTCAGAATATAGAGTCAATTTAATCTTGTGGTCTTGTGATATGTCATTTGTGTAAATATTGTACAAGAAAGGTCCCAAAATCGAGCCCTGAGGAACACCTGCAAGGATATTATAGTTTTTAGAATCAACTTGATTAACGGAGACAACAAAACTCCTCTCAGTGAGGTAGTGCTTGATAATTTTGATGATGAACGGAGAGTACTGGAATTTGATCATTTTAAAAATTAGCCCATTAGCCATACTCTGTCGAAGGCTTTTGCCACATCTAGAAAAATTGCCGCTGTGTCTTGCTTCCAAGAGAACCCTTCGCAAATGGTCTCAGTAATGTTATACAATTGGTGAGTGGTGGATAGATCTTGAGTGAAACCAAATTGCTGAGAGATGAGAATGTTTAAATCATTCGATTCTTGATTTAAAATGTCTGCAATGACTCGCTCCACAATTTTGCTGAGAGTAGACAAAGAGATATTGGTCGATAACTATTTAGAGAAGTGGGGTCCTTACCAGGCTTGAGGATGGGAAGTATCCTTGCTGTTTTCCAACATTTAGGGTAACAGTAGGTGTTTATGTTAAGATGGCATCAGTGATTTTACAAATTTGAAGTATTATTTTGTATGGGATGTTTTTGAGCATCTTGTTGGTTATACAGTCAATCCCCGGAGTTTTGTTGATTTTGAGATTAGAGATGATATTGACTATTGTAGAAGCTTTAGTAGTAGGAACAGAAAAATTCGGGCTGTTATTTATTGCAAGGAAGGACGTGATGGTATTTTCCACTTCAGAGTCAATATTATTGTTGGTGGAGGGGTTCTCTTGAAATTGCTCTTGCAAGGTGTTGGCAAGAATTTCAGCTTTAGCTACGTCGGTAGTGACTGTAGAGTTGGAGCTTTGAAGGAGTGAATCTTAGTTCTTTTTTTTTCTAAATCTGCCACAAATTTTCCATATGGAGCCATCCTCGACATTTACGGTTTCGAGACGTTTGTCCCAGCAATCATTTTTATATTTGATAATGGCCCTTTTGAGAATGTTTTGATGGTGGTTAAAGATGTTTTTACTGCGTGGATCACGATAAATTTGCCATAATTTTCTTGCATTATTTCTGTTAGTGATTAGAACCTTAATAGATGGAGGTAAGTATGTTTGATTATTAGTAGGAAGAGGCTTGGAGGCAGCTTGATGAGCAGCGATAATCTTAGCAGTTAGTTCATTTACAGCATCTTCAATTTCTTTAGGAGAAGAGATAGGGATGGAGGAGTAATTAAAATTAGTATCAAGAATGTTAGAAAATTTTGACCAACAAGTATTGATATTTGGGTTAGGTAAAACATGCATCGCGCGAAAGCTTATAATCAATAATTACCGGATTATGATCTGAAGAAAGTTCATCTAAAGAATTTATGGTATTATTAAAATGGAAGTTGTTAGTAACTACTAAATCAATTATGGAAGTGGAGTTAGTGCCTATTCTAGTAGGTGTATTAGGAGCAATAATATCAAGATTAAAGTTATGAGCATATTTTTGCAAAACAGCGCCAGTATTATTTTTATAATTGCAACCCCAGTTAGTATGATGCGCATTAAAATCCCCGCAAGAATAACGCTATTGTTAAGGGAAAATAAAATATCCAGATCGTTAGTAAGGTTAGTAGCAGCAATACCATTTGGAACATACACAGAATTTACATAGAGAGATGGAAGATGAGGAAAATTTAGAAAGATGATGGTGGCTTTAATTCCAATTAGCTGCGGAGTAGCGATGTGACTATGAGGCAGTGAATTCTTGATAAAGATGCCGGTTCCCCCAGAGACTGGATCTTGAGGACCATCGTTTCTATAGAAAGTGTACCCCATTAAGTAAGGTGTTTGAGAATGCTTAAGATGTGTTTCCTGAAGCAGTACTATATCTGGGTTATAATTATCTACAAATTAGTAAATTCGAGCATTTTAAACCAAATATTACATGCATTCCAATAGCATATGCGAAGTCCAGAAACCAACTGAGTCATTAAGGAGCATTAGGGGTTGTTTGGGTTGCTAGGCCATTAATGAAGACCTGCAATTTATCTACCTTGTTGTCCGCGTTTCTTACCTGTTGGAGAAGACCGGCAGAATTTTTTAAGTCAGAAAAATGGAAACAAATTCCTTCATGAGTAATAGAGTGTTTTGAATAAAAGGGCCTGATCCGCGATGCTCTTTAATTGACTCATTTGATTTTGAGAGATGTCATTGATGTTGGAGTTAGAAATTGCTGGTTGCTGTGCAGGTGTTTGATTCTTAGTTGCCGAAGCATAAGAGAAGTTAGGTGTGACCTGTCTGGCAGGAGTGTGTTTTTGAAATGTAGCGTATTTGGTAGAATTAACCTTTATTTTTGGAAACTTGGAGCAACCTCTCCAGGCTGCAGTATGACCTGATTGTCCACAGTTGATGCATTGTGGAATTTCTAACCTATCGTAAGTTTTACAATCTTTGTGTGAGTGTTCCTCACCGCATTTTAGGCACCTAGCTTTAAAGCCACAGTTGTTAGAACTGTGGTGGAAAAAAATTGCATTTGAAACATTGGAGTGTGGTCGGTTTTTTGTTGTATTTTTCTACAACTACAGCTAGGTATATGAGCCTGTTAATTTTGAATATGTCTTGATTTTTTAGTTGATCTAGCCAAAGTTATCTAAAAGATTGGGAGAGGTTGCTTATCTCTGGTCCTGGTTAGTTGGACAACTTTCTCGGTAATAAAACCTTTGTCAGCCAAAGCGGCTTTAATGTCATTAGTGGCAGTATCCCTATGCAGGCCTTTGATGACCGCCTTAATTGGTCGTAGAAATTTTGGTGTTATGACAAAAAATTCAATGTCATTTTTGTTTAGAAATCGCGTGATTTCTCGGTGCTGGTCTTCAGAGTTCGGGAAGATTTTAATCATCTCGCCAGCCAGCTTAATGTGAACATCACCTTCAAATTTATCATCGATTAGTTTGAGCATGTCATTTAAATTTGCCTTTGGTTTTACCATGATTGGCGGCATTTTCTAACTATTGTTACACTATCTTCCTCGACTGCTGCGTCGGTGCTCAGTGCATTGAATTGATTATTAGTTACAATAGCATCATTTGATTTATCTTTACTATAAGTAAAGGTAGCCTTTGCGATCAATTTTTTATTTGGAGTTTTAAACTCCCTGAGTCTTTATCACCATCATTACTAGCAATTTGGCTAGCGTTACACTTAGTTTTGTTTTTAACATTAACATTTACCTTACTAACATTTGCATTATTTACATTAGTACCATTATTTACATTAATCTTACCATTATCTACACTAGTATCATTAGTTTTACCATTATTTACATTAATCTGGACAATCTACAATCAATTTACATTAATCGCAATGGACAATTTACAACTGGGCAATGAAATCGACTTACCCATTCCACCAGAAATTGGCGTTTCTTCAACAGATTCTCTTTCATTTGAATGTAATCCTGAGGTAAGTCCGACCTTTGCGATTGTGCGACGATTGTATCAATCGTCCATTTCTTTATAGGCCGTTGATATCTGCCTGCACATCCCCTCTGGGGTTACTTTTCATTGTCTTTCGGGTTTCGCGTGGCATCCGCTGCATAGTACTGCTCGATGGTCCGTTCCCCTCGGTGGAAATCTCCATATCGTTCATCATTCAGAAGTAGATAAAACGCAGACGGAAAAACACGTCTGCTCACATCTACAACCCAAACGGGAATCCCTGTTCTGTTGAACTGACTTCAGTTCGGTTCTGAAACACTATAAATACCACGAGAGGGAGGAGTTATTTTGAGGCGGCTTCCGATTGGAAGCTGTGGTGGTGTGTTATGTCTAATGTTTTGGCATGAAATTGTGTTTGTTTACATTATTTCCTATCCTGGGTCTATGTGAATTCTTTTAGGTGTCGGGAAACAATTGAAATTAAGTTCAAAAATTGCGCGAGGTCGTTTTTTATTATACTTGTGTGGTAAATATTCGGGTAGATTTAACATTAAAGGATTATCACTGAGCGGGATTTTATTTAGAAAGTTTTCAGCTAGTTTTTTGGTGTAATTAAGAATAGGCTCGATTTTAAGGTCGGCGTGGAGTAAATGTCTATTGTAATAATGTGGTGCATCAGTGATTCTCATTAAAACTCTATTTTGGAAGACCTGCAATCTCTTCAGGTAGTGGCCTGGCAACTGGCGTTGCGATTACGGAGTACCAACAGGGGAAATACCCCAAAACCTCCTCATCTTAATTAATAAATATGCTTTGAATTATAAAAGGCTGCTTAATTAGTGTTAGTAAAAATTAAAGATTCTAAAAATTAAAATTAATGTATGGTACTCAAAAAAAAAAAAAAAGAAAAATACTATTTAAAAAGTATGATAAAAAATAAAAGAAATTAAAGTTAAGTTTTTAAATTCGGTACGCTTAGGGACCAGTTGTTAGACTAGTTGCAAAACGTAAACAACCCCCAACCCGTTGTTTACTATACACTGATTGGAGAATTATGCTGAATCGTGTGGGAGCCAATAGGAGCATCTGAAAGGTAAAAAAATATAAACAAAGTCCCCACAAAAAAAAAAAAAGACCCATCACAGAACCTGTGACTATTTTTTTTCAATTTTATAGTTTTTTTTATTTGATTTTCAAATTTTTATACTTTTTTTATTTGATTTTCAAATTTTTTAGTTTTTATTTGATTTTCAGTTTTTATAATTTTTATTTTTATTTTTATAATTTTTATATCAATCCTTTTGTTTTCCTAACAAAAAAAAAAAGGGGTAAAAAAAGCGAACAAAAAATAAAAAATAAAAACCTTTTACTAGTCGGAAAGTTATAATGAATTTAAAGCACAACGTAGCAATAAATGGGAAAGGAACACAGGATTTGAACCCTCAACCTCGCTGTCAAAGATCCGAATCTTTACCTAAGTTCATTAAGAATGGAAGATCATTTAATTTTTAAGCCAAAGTAATCGTCAGATACGCATTGAGATAAATCTAGTGAGCAAGGCTCACCCCATTACCTGAACTCGCTTGCGCTTGTTCAGAGTAACAGCCATGGTGTTTCTTAACTTTAGGAAAACACTCATAGGACACATCGTAAACTGCCCGTGGTCTTTTTTGGGCTTTTCACCCCAGGGTGATAGGTTTCGAATTAACTCATTGCTAATCTGAGGACATTTTTCAAGAAAATTCTTTAAAATTTTGATTATATAATTTAGGAATAGGTTCGACGTCTAAATCTCGTGGATAATCTTACGACGAACAAATCATAGAACCATGGTGCTCAGGCAAAATCAATAGCCAGTATGCTTTTAAAAGAAATATGTTTCTGGAAAAGTGAGTCTCTTAAGAATATTTGGAGTGTAGGTGGAGGCCCAGATAGGACTACCGTAAAGATACATAGGTCTTGGACCTGATAGAAAAGCAGAAGCTTGTGTTTTCTATTAACAAAAGTTTGAAGCCTACTCTTTCGATCTATAATTAGCGTTGATATAAATATTAAATAAGTGTGGTTAAACTGTGTTCTTAATATCTGGAATTAGAAAGTTGACTTTGGTCTAAAATAACAACCCCAGGTTTATATTTGAAGTTATGCCATAAAGGGGACGTTAGGTTCAAAAGATGAAATCTCCTTTATTTAGGCAGCCATCAAGCTCAAGATGGACTGCCACACGCAACCTTTCTCGTTGGTTACACTTATTGAACTCTTTTACTTATGCAGCCATCAAGCTCGAAGATGGACTGCCACACGACCTTTCTCTTTGGTTACACTTATTGAACTCTTTTACTTATGCAGCCATCAAGCTCGAAGATGCACTGCCACACAACCTTTCTCTTTGGTCGCTGAGTTTCAACTCCTTTATTTTATGCAGCCATCAAACTCGAAGATAGACTGCCACACAACCTTTCTCTTTGGTTGCAGAAGTTCAACTCCTTCTTACATTCTTTCTCTCTCTCCCGTCATCTCACCCCCTGCCAGACACCCCCACAGACAGGATGTTTTTCTGGACATAGGGCGTTGACCTCCCCTATGCAGGGGAACCTGGGTTTCGACGTAACATACCGCCACCCATTGATATGTTTACTAAACATTCAATAATATACAATAAATCATTCTAACATACAAAATTAACAATTCTAAACATATAATAAGTCATTGAAAAAATGAATATATATATATGTATACATTGTACTAAATTTAAACAAATTACAAACATAATACCATGAATATAAACAAAAGTACTCTAAAGGAAATTACTCTGGCATAGGCAAAACACACACTTTTGATACTGGTCTCTTAAAAATTCCACTCTGGGTTTTTATTAAGTACTCTGATTTTATTATCAACACCATAATAAATATCAATTATTCTGCCTAGAGACCATTTGTAAGTAGGTAAATTATCATCAACCAATAGCACTAAATCACCAATGTTTACATTGTCTTTTTCAAAGACCCATTTATTTCTTTGTTGCAATTCACTTAAATAGCTACGGTGCCATTTTTTCCACACTAATTGAACTATTTTAGTTACCCTTTGCCACTTATTAAGATTATTATCTTTTAAATCAATTAAATTAGGCTCTAAAATAGCGTTCATTGATCGATTAATCAAAAAATGGGCTGGAGTTAAAACTTCGAAGTTATCACTATCAGTAGAAATTGGACTCAATGGTCTAGAATTCAAAATTGCTTCAGTTTGTATACACACAGTTAAACTCCATAATTTAAACTAGCACCTTTAACTACTCTTCTAAATGAAACTTAAATGATTTAATGGCCGCTTCCCAGAGACCACCAAAATTTGGGGCTCGAGGGGAATAAATTTCCATTCAATACCTTCTTCACATAAATATGAAGATAACTTAATATCAGGATTAATAACTAACTCATGAAACTTTTGAATTTCTCTGTTCGCACCTACAAAATTCTTTGCATTATCAGAGTATAATTTAGCACATTTGCCTCTACGTGCAATAAATCTTTTAAAGCAGCTATAAAGGATTCGGATGATAAATCAGAAACACTCTCAATATGCACTGCCTTAAATACAAAACAAACAAATAAACATACATACATTTTACACACAATTTCTTTCTTTGTTTACCAATTTTAACCAAAAATGGTCCACAGAAATCTACTCCTGAAACATTAAATGGATAATTCAAGGTGACTCTATCTTTTGGTAAACTACCCATTAGTTGTGTTGACACTATAGGTTTTACTTTTAAACAAATAACACATTTATGCACTATTTTTCTGCAAATAGATTTTCCACCTATAGGCAGAATTTCTCACGTACATGACACAAAAAGAGCAGATAATCCTACATGAAAATATTTTATATGGTAATAAGAAATTAACATCTCAGTAAATGCATGATTTTTAGGCAAAATTATACGGTGTATTTTATCACAACTACATTCCGCATTACTCAAACGTCCACCTACTCTTAAGATTCCATCTAAATCTAAAAAGGGATTTAAAGATTTTAATTTACTCTTCGACATAAGTTTCTTATCTTTCAATAGACTTTTGAAAACTTTTCTTGTTGAATAGATTTTACTAGAAATATCTCAGCAATATTAATTTCTATCATGCATGAATAACTAAACAATAATATATATATAAATTATCAATATAAATAAATTATCAATTGAATAATTTAATTTAAATGACAAACACCTGGTATTTTTAAGAAATCTAAATATGTAACTTAAATACTTAAACTTTTATATAATTATTACTTAAACTCAATAAATAGTTCATGAAATTTCAGTCACTTGTTTCATAAACAATTTGTTCTCACCAACACTGGATCACTCAGTTCAGAAAAGTTCTCGTCCTGTTTATCAAGGATCTGGATCGGTTGATCAGGATACTTTTCTCCAGCCAGGAACTCTGGTCTCACCTAATGTGGTATCACTGGAAATCAGATGACAATCGATGAATTGTAGCAACTCTGATGAGCACGAAAGTCTTTTAATCACTTGATTTCGAATCACTGCAATAAACTACTTAGATGTCTTAAGCTTCAAGGCACATTCACAAAAGTAGTTGATGAATTCTCAAAATTAAACGTTGAAGACCATTGAAGCATATTAAACACCAACTGTAACAGATGTTATACTCTCACACGAACAGTTGAGGTTCGGCAATGGCATTTGCCGTTCAGGGCATATTCCCTTACCAGCCACCTCTGTTTCTTGGACGGTCCCATAGTTGAACGACTCCTGTAGACTCCACCACATCCATATGATGGTTTACCATATCTGCTTCCTCTATCTCCTCCATAACGGAAACCATCTCCTCTGACTCCACGGTATTCTCCTCCTCCACAGTCTCCTCGTTTATCTCCACTGGAATAGCCACCATCTTTACTGCCACGGACTTCTCCATCACCACGGTCTCCTCGTTTAACTCCATCACCTCGGGATGGGTCCACTCTTATCTTTGAACCATTGATGGTAGCTCCATTCATGGTCTTTGAGGAACAATCAAATACTCGTAATTTCTCAGGCCAGTAAACGCCATGATGAGTTGAATAAGTAGCATCTGGTACTTTTTCCTCAATTATTTTCTCGCATGTAGAATTTTCACTATCACCTGTTAATTCAATTTCTCAAACCCTTCTACTGGCCAAATTTTTCTCAATGGAAAATCAACTTTATCTGTGGATAGTCCACAATGTTCTCTATTTACATTTCCTGTGGTGCTGCACCCAGACACCATAAAGCCGAACACAGTATTCTGAAGAATAAGATTTGAATTTTCCATATCTCTCTCCTCAACATCATTTTCTTTCACAGAAGTACGTGGTCGATTAGAAATCATAGGCTTTACAGGTAATGCAGGCTTAGAAGGAACTACAGGTTTTACACTGCGAGACTCAATAGATTTAGGTTTCTCTTTACTTGCTTCTAATACAGATGATGTTGTTGAAGGAATATGAGAGGTTTGAGTTTGGTGGAGAGAAGTGTTGCTGTTTGAATCACTTGATTTCTTAGATTCGTTCAAGTTCTCTTTTGTACTGACTTTGTTAGAAACATCTTTTTCTGGAACATTGTCAGTTTTTGCACTGTTTTGCTGTGCAGAAGTATTTGACGCAAAATAACTTGAATTATAAACATTGGAAAATGGTCGGGGAGTAAGATTACACACGTTTGATGTTGGCTTCACAACTGATAATGGAGTAACATTTTTCTTATTAGAAGTTGAAGAATCTAAACTATTGGGCCATGACTCATCTTCAGTTGAGGAAGACAAAGAGTCATCACTCACTCCTTTATTATAGCTAATTTGGGAAGTTTTAGCTGAATCCCTTTTCCATTTTCAAGTTCCAACTCTTTTTCAAGTTTGGCCAACTGAATTTTCTCTATCTCTAATTTTTTTCACTTTCTCGTTTTCTCGAACTTCTAATTTTATTTCACTTTCTTTTCCCTCCTTTCTTCTAAAACATCATCCACAAGATTGCGCACTATTTCAATCCTGCTTCTATAGACATGACTGGATTTGATCAAGTCAATCAACTCTATTTTTCTAGCATTGACTGGAATGGTTAAGCCCATCTCTTCCGCTACCTCTTTTAGCTCATCCTTCTTTAGATTTAAGAAACAGACATTGTTTATTCACTTAAATTCACTAACAATGCACTGCAGAACTTAACAAACCTGTCAAACTAAAACACTCTAATTCAACAATTAACCTAAATTAACACAACAAACAAAAGCAACTAACACATAAAAACTCAAACTAAACAAAAGGCTAATTCAAGGCAATATCCACAATCTAAACACTAATTCAATACTATATACTAAATCAAGCTAAATGTCCAACACATTAGAATTATTAAACTTCACCTACCGAACTCATGGTAGAATGCAGCCAACGATTCGTGGAAATCCAATGGATCACTCTATCTCAATGCTCAACTAATCCGTCTCCGGGAGACTGGACCAAAATGTTCGATAGCTCAGTCACACAAAAATAAACTCAAATAAAAACAGACACGAAGAAATGAATGGACTGTATAAATTAATTAATCTCCTTTATTTAGGCAGCCATCAAGCTCGAAGATGGACTGCCACACGCAACCTTTCTCGTTGGTTACACTTATTGAACTCTTTTACTTATGCAGCCATCAAGCTCGAAGATGCACTGCCACACGACCATTCTCTTTGGTTAGTTGTTCAACTCATTTAGTTTATGCAGCCATCAAGCTCGAAGATGCACTGCCACACAACCTTTCTCTTTGGTCGCTGAGTTTCAACTCCTTTAGTTTATGCAGCCATCAAGCTCGAAGATGCACTGCCACACAACCTTTTCTCTTTGGTCGCTGAGTTTCAACTCGTTGGGTCCCTAGACCTTTGATAGAGTCTTCGGAGATAATTTTTATTTTTAATCATTAGTTTAATTTCTTTTGGAAGTCGGCCTTTAGTAGTTAAATATTTTGATTTGGAAGAATTATTAAGTGCAGCATATAGGTCTTTAGTAAAGTTTTCTATTGCAGTATCCACGTCCTCTTCATTGTCGATATTAGTTAATTTTAAATTAGTTTGCTGCAAGTTAAAGTCATAATTATCCCAATTAGTAATGAAGAGGTTAGGTATAGCTTGCGGTTTAATATTCAAGTTTATGTCAAGTAGGCAAGGAAGGTGATCGGATCTGAGTTCGTGGAAAGCTGTCACCGGGGCTGGAAATGGGATGTTTTTAAGGTGGCAAAATCGATAATATTGTGCGCGTTAGTTCGGCAGTTAATACGGGTTGCAGATGTAGGTGCTATGATTCTATGGTTGTTCTCCTTAAAAATTTATTTAACTGCATACCTCTGTGATTATTTTTACTATTGTTCCATGAGGTATGGGTGGCGTTAAAATCGCCCGCGAAAATGACGTTATTGTGTAACTTTTTGCAGTTTTTCGAGATCATTAATTGGTGTTCCTCTTACTACTATGCAGTAGATGGATATGAATACTATAGAGATTTTCAAATTTACGATAGTGGCTTCCGTGGAAGTCAGAGTTGGATTAGAATTTGGTGGTGAACCAATGCGTTTTTAATATAGATACAAGTGCCGCCCTCGAGCGAAGTGTTGTGGTATTAATTCTATCGTTTCTATAGAGTGTGAAGTTAGGGATTTCTGTATTTATGCCCGGTTGTAAAAACGTCTCTTGAATCAAGAATAAGTCAAGATCGTGGTCCGAAACAAACTCTTTTATTTCTTCTAATTGGCGGCGAATACCAGAGGCATTCCAAAAAACCGACCCGAAAGAGTGCAGGTTTATGTTTCTATTTCTATTTGGAAAGAACATGTTTAATTTCTATTATTTCTAATATTATTGTAGAATTTGAGGAGGATTACTGCCTTCTCGTGGTGGTCATTAGTGGTATTAAGTGATGGTAGTGCAGCTCTAACTGCGTCTAAGAGCAGATCGAAGTCGGTACTTTGGTCGTCAACATAGGCTAACAGCAGTTTGAAAAATTCCATCGCTGATTGGTTTAGCGGTGTCTCAGTGGGCGGAGTTATTTTGGTAGCGCGGCCTGCAGTGATGTCGGCGAAATTTCTCCGGTTGTTTGCGTGTGGCTGAGTCCTGGGTTGGGGTATTGGCATGGGTTTGTTTATATTTATGTTTACGGTTTTAGGTGGCACTTTTGTGCAGGTTTTCCCACTTTAGGAGCGGGGGGTTTCACTGTTTAAGAATCTATTAGGATTTTTCTGGTGGTATCGGAGGCACTGGCGCCAGTTCGCCTCATGATCCCCTGAGCAATTGGCACATTTCATGGGTTGGTCTAGTCCCAGTGTGCAATCCCTAGCATCGTGTGGCTCAGCACACTTTTTACACATCTCTTAGGGAGGTGGCATGCCACGCTAGAGTGGAAAAATCCCTGGCATCTATAGCACTGGGGGACTCTATTTCTACCTTGATACCTGTCGACACTAATTCTGGTGCCGAGTAGGTCGGTAATCCTGTAAAATTCCTTAGCTGTGAGGGAATTTACTAGCTGAACGTAGAACAGAGGCATAGGCGTCTTGTTTCCTTTACTCAGTTGATTTACTGCGAGTACCTTGTACCCCCTAGTGCAGTAATGGCTGAAATGATAGCCTCCGTTGATGTGCAGGAGGGCAGCCATCTGATTAAGACCTTTATAGGTCGATCCTGCTTCAAATTGAAGCATTTAAACTCTAAACCAAGTTGAACAAGCTTACTTAAGTTTGAGATGTTCAATTTCCGAGTTCACTGTTAGCTTAAGAAATCTGTCTCTAGAGAGAACAGATCGATCTCATGGAGGGCCACTGCTTTGAGCATGATACACACATGCTCGGCCAGTTTGCGACCGTTTTCTCAAAAAATGGGGGAATCCTAGGCCTTCTGGTCAATTGCTCAGACGGTTTCCTCGTCAGCCACCGCTGGTGTGGGGTTAGTAGAAATGAAAGTATTAGTATTATTACTACATATCTGAACAGGTACGGTCACAGCTGGTGTGCCTCTGGCAACTAGGTGTTTGGCGGGTAGTATAAACCCGTCTTCATCTTCGATCCTTCTTTTTGGCTTTTTGCTTTTATCAGTCTGGGTCGCCTTTGGCTTGGGTCAAGAAAAAATAATGAAGTTACGAGATCAAAAAGTAATACAAAAAATAACTGAGTGGGTGCGATGACCCTGAAGTGCTCAGACATCGAGGAGAGAGACATAACAAACGCAGAGCAATTGCCAGACAGGGGAAAAAGAGGGAAGGAAACGGGTTGCCGAAGGCTGGCGAGAAAAAAAAATATTGTAGAGGTAGAAGAAAAGAAACATCACTAATCGATTTATGTTGATACTATTGCGAGTCTCTTAGCGTTCTTGGGATTGTTTAGATAGCAATCGGGCAGGCGTTTTAGAAGAGGATTAGGAATATTGGGGTGACTGTAGAAAGTTTTGGCTAGTTTACTGATGAAGGTTTTGACAAGAAGGGATATTAAGAGTGCTGTGAATATCAGGTTACGGAAGAACCAGGGAGCGTTAATCGCCATGCGTAATATTTTTATTTTCCAGTCATTGAAAGCTATTCAAGTTGGTTTTAGCTGGGAACCCCAAACAGGACTCATAAGTGATAATGGGACTTGCGCATGTAGGCTAAGTAGATCAGTGTTTTGGTGTGAACAGAAGTTTCAGAGTTACGAGCAATAAGTGGATAAAGTGCGCGAAAGAGCTTTATGTAGGTAAGAAGAAATGGGTCTATAGTTGGCTGGATTACTGGAATCTTTACCGGGTTTAAGAATCGGAATAATATTGGCAGTTTTCCAGTAGGGAAAGTAAGAGAAAGGTTAAAAAGCAAGAATTAATATTTTTAGTAATATGAAAGATAATTTTTGAGAAAAGATTTTTTCAACATTTTATTGGTGATATTATCATTACCAGGGGCTTTCTTAATTTTGGTATTAGTGATGTAGTTAATAATGACGGAGGGGTCGTAGAGAAGGTTTAGTCGGTGGAGGTTAGAAGTAAAATCATTAATGGTAGAATCAACAATGCTATCGGTAGTCGGATCGTTTAAAATATTTTCGGAGAATTGGGTTTCGTAGGGTTAGCTAAGGTGTCGGCATTTTTGCTCGTCAGTGAGGGCTTTGTTGGGGGAGGTTAAGGTTAGTATTCGTCAAGGCAGGTGAAGGCATTTTTCTTGAAGCGAGAAGTAGTGATCCAAGTGTCTCCAGTAGTGAGCGAAGCTAGTTTATTTTCCCATGTGTTGTCATTGTAGATTTTAAATTGTCTGCGAAGCTGAGCTTGGGAATTTGATTATAAAGTCTTTGGAAGGTGGATCGCGAAAAAAGTTGCCATGCTTTGCGTGCTTGATTACGATGGTGACCTGCATCAGGCCCAGTGTAAATTGAGAAAAACCATTGCAAAATTAAATTACAATTAAAATTAAAATTAAAAAAAGTTTATAGAGTATATAATAAAGAAACAAAAACATTTAATCAAAGAGCAAAAACAGAACGATGACAATAGAAGCAGAGCCATAGCACCATTGAGCACCCACGCAGCAACAGATCAAATAAAACAAACACGCGCGAACGCGCCCCTTAGTCAAACATAACCAGGACCACAGAAATGTGTCAAAAAGAGTCAAAAAATGTCAATAAAAAAGTGTCAAAAGTGTCAATAAAAGGTGTCAGAAATGTCACAAAAGTGTCCAAAAGAAGTAAAGAGGAATACCCTTTACTTATTAATATTTAAAACATGCTTCGGTCTTTTACGAGTGCAAGGAATTGAAATGTCATAATTAAAGGTGTTGATAGCATTAATTACCGGATTGTGTGAATTATTAATAGAAGTGTCAAAATTTTGAGCAATTTTGTCAACATATTCGAAAGCTAGTCTTGGATAGTGAGTGTTTGATTTCTTTGTTTCGAAAGTACCATGGTGCGTCAACAATCATTCTGATGACTTTATTTTCCAGTCGTTCAATAAGAAGAAAGTTACTTTGTGCAGTTGAGCCCCAAACTGGACTCGCATATGCTATAATTGGACGTAAATAAGCAAGATAAATTAGTTTTTTAAGTTCAATGGTTAGTATAGAGTGCCTGCCTAAAACAGAATAGAATTTTCTTAGTTGGTTATTGAATTTATTTCTAACGTAGTCAATATGAGCTTTATAGGTTAGTTGGCGATCTAGAATTACTCCTAAATATTTAGCTTCTTTAGACCAGGAAATGTTAGTGTTGTAAATAGTTATATTAGGAGGATTACGGTTATTTTTCCTGGTAAATAGTACGGCTTCAGTCTTCGCGACATTAAGTTTTATTTTCCATGTGTCCAACCAAATTTCAAGTTTATTAATGTAATTTTGTAAATTTTTCTGTAAAATGTGTATTTTCCTCCCCTGTGTAATAATAGATGTATCATCAGCATAGAGAGTCAATTTAATCGTGTGTTCTTGTGGTATGTCATTTGTGTAGATGTTGTATAAAAAAGGTCCCAAAATCGAGCCCTGAGGAACGCCTGCAAGAATATTACAGGTTTTAGCGTCAACGTGATTAACCGAGACAACAAAACTCCTTTCAGAGAGATAGTGCTTGATAATTTTGATGATAAATGGAGAATACTGAAATTGTATCATTTTATAAATTAGCCCATGTAGCCAGACTCTGTCAAAGGCTTTTGCCACATCCAGGAAAATTGCCGCAGTGTCCTGCTTCCAAGAGAACCCTTCGCAAATGGTCTCCGTAATGTTATATAATTGATGAGTGGTGGAAAGTTCTTGAGTGAAACCGAATTGCTGAGAGATGAGGATGTTTAAATCTTTAGATTCTTTATTTAAAATGTCTGCGATGACGCGCTCCACAATTTCACTGAGAGTAGACAAAAGAGATATTGGTCGATAGCTAGCAGAAGAGGTGGGGTCCTTACCAGGCTTGAGGATAGGAAGTATCCGTGCTGTTTTCCAACATTTAGGGTAGTGGCTGTAGGTTAATATTGCATCAGTGATCTTACAAATTTGTAAAATTATTTTATATGGAATGTTTTTGAGCATCTTGTTGGTTATACAATCAGTCCCCGGAGTTTTACTGATTTTGAGATTTGAAATGATAGTGACTATTGTAGAAGCTTTAGTATGAGGAGCAGTAGAAGTCGGGCTGTTATTTATTGCAAAAAAAGGATGAGATGGAATTTTCAACTTCAGATTCAATATGATTATTGGTAGTGGGGTTCTCTTGAAATTGTTCTTGCAAGGTGTTGGCAAGAATGTCCGCTTTCTCAACAGCAGTAGTGACTGTAGAGGTTGAACTTTGAAGAGAGTGGATCGTTGTTCTTTTTTCCTGAATCTGCCACAGAGTTTCCAGATGGAGCCATCTTCAACGTTTACAGCTTCGAGACGTTTGTCCCAGCAATCATTTTTATATTTTACAATAGCACGTTTAAGAAGATTTTGATGATGATTATAAATGTTCTTACTGCGTGGATCGCGATAAATTTCATTATTTCTGTTAGTTATTAGGATCTTAATAGAAGGAGGCAAGTAAGTTTTATTATTAGTAGGAAGCGGTTTGGAGGCAGCTTGATGAGCAGCAATAATCTTAGCAGTTAGTTCATTAACAGCATCTTCAATTTCTTTAGGAGAAGAGATAGGGATGGAGGAGTAATTAAAATTTGTATCGAGAATGTTAGAAAATTTAGACCAACAAGTAGTGACATTCGGGTTAGGTAAATTATGCAGCGCGCGAAAGTTATAGTCAATGATTACCGGGACATGGTCTGAGGAAAGTTCATCTACAGAGTTTATGGTATTAGTAAAATGAAAGTTGTTAGTAACTACTAAATCAATTATGGAAGTGGAGTTAGTGCCGATTCTAGTAGGAGTATTAGGAGCAATAATATCAAGATTTAAATTATGCGCATAATTTTGCAAAACAGCGCCAGTATTATTTTTATAATTGCAACCCCAGTTAGTATGATGCGCATTAAAATCCCCCGCAAGAATAACGCTATTGTTAAGGGAGAATAAAATATCTAGATCGTTAGTAAGGTTAGTAGCAGCAATACCATTCGGAACATACACAGAATTTACATAAAGAGATGGAAGATGAGGAAAATTTAGAGAGATGATGGTGGCTTTAATTCCAATTAGCTGTGGAGTAGCGATGTGACTATGAGGCAGTGAATTCTTGATGAAGATGCCGGTTCCCCAGAGACTGGATCTTGAGGACCATCGTTTCTATAGAAAGTGTACCCCATTAAGTAAGGTGTTTGAGAATGCTTAAGGTGTGTTTCCTGAAGCAGTACTATATCTGGATTATAATTATCTACAAAGTTAGTAAATTCGAGCATTTTAAACCATATATTACAAGCATTCCAATAGCAAATGCGCAGCCCAGAAACCAACTGAGTCATTAAGGAGTATTAGAGGGAGTTTGAGTTGGTAGGCCATTTATGAATACCTGCAACTTGTCGACTTTATTATCCGCGCTTCGGACCTGTTGGAGAATTCTGGCCGAATTTTTCAGATCAGAAAATATGGAAACAAATTCCTTCATTAATAAAAGTGCATTTTGAATAAAAGGGGCTTGATCCGCGATACTCTTTAATTGACTCATTTGATTTTGAGAGAAGTCATTGTTTATGGTAGTGGAATTAGCTGGTTGTTGTTGAGTAGTGTGAGTCTTTGCTGCCGAAGCGTAGGAAAAGTTTGGTGTAACCTGTCTGGCTGGTGTGTATTTTGGGTATGTAGCATACTTAGTGGTGTTTACTTTTATTTTAGGAAACTTGGCGCAACCTCTCCAAGCTGCAGTATGCCCTGATTGTCCACAGTTGATGCATTGTGGAATTTCCAACCTATCATATGTTTTACAATCTTTGTGCGAGTGTTCTTCACCGCATTTTAGGCACCGAGCTTTAAACCCACAGTTATTTGAACTGTGATGGAAGAAATTGCATTTAAAGCATTGCAATGTAGTCGGTTTCTTGTTGAATTTTTCAACAACCACTGCTAGGTACATAAGCCTATTAATTTTGAAGATCTCTTGATTTTTTTGTGGATCGAGCCAAAGTTATTTGAAAAATTGGGAGAGGCTGCTTATCCCTGGTCCTGGTTTGTTGGACGACTTTCTCAATGTTAAAACCTTTGTCAGCCAAAGCGGCTTTAATTTCATTAGTGACAGTATCTTTATGCAGGCCTTTGATGACCGCCTTAATTGGTCGGAGAAATTTTGGTGTGATGACAAAAATTCAATGTCATTCTTGTTTAGGAATCGCGTGATTTCGCGGTGTTGATCTTCGGAGGACGGGAAGATTTTGATCATCTCACCCGCTAATTTAATGTGAACATCACCTTCAAATTGATCATCGATGAGTTTCAACATATCATTTAAATTTGCCTTTGGTTTTACCATTATAGGCGGCATTTTCCTAACTATCGTGACACTTTCTTCCTCGACAGCTGCGTCAGTGCTCAGTGCATTAAATTGATTATTAGTGACAATATCATCATTTGATTTATCTTTACAATAAGTAAAGGTAGCCTTAGCTATTAATTTTTATTGGGGGTTTTAAACTCCCTGAATCTTTATCACTTTCATTACTAGCAATGTGACTAGCATTGCGTTTACTTTTATTTTTACTATTTACAATTACTTTACTCACTTTAGCATTTTTAACATTAGCACTATTTACATTTACCTTACTAACATCTACACTAGCATCATTAATTTTAACCATATTTTACATTATTTACATTTTTAACATTATGCAATGGACAATTTACAAATGGAATTATTGATAAAAATAGCGGTACCTCTAGAGACTGGGTCTTGCGGGCCATCATTTCTGTATAAATTATAATTATTTGAGGTAGGGGTTGTGAGTAGGTTTTAGAAAAGTTTCTTGAAGAAGAATGATATCCGGATTGTGAGTGTATACAAAATTCCGAAGAGGACGAAACGGGTGCGGAGCTATTTGTGGTAGCAGCAGTCAGCGGCTCCCCTGACCGTGATTGGCTGAGGGGCGGGACCTACGGACTTTGCCTCATTCCCCTGGCGCAGAATTTCGGAAAAAGGTAGGACGTTACGTCAGTAGGCTGGACGTTACGACTAGCAAAGGTCTATGGCTGCGTCCAGGTTGAAACCTGTGGTATAGGTTTGGAAGAGGTGGGGGGTTTTTAGTTTTGTTAACTACTTGATTTTTACACCGGGTTTTTGTCCGGGTTTAGGCATACAGGGGGCATACGCGCCAGTTCGCGCCGTGAGCTCCTCCACAGTTAGCACATTTAAGTGGCTGGTCAAGTTCTAATTTGCACTCTTGTGCTCCATGGGGACAGCGCACTTAACGCAGCGTGTTGGAAGCCGGCACACTTCCGACGAGTGGAGACATATGCACGTATAATAAAGGGCATAGGCTTCCCTGGTAATTTTGACATCCGAGCAATCTTAATGATGGGGAATTCGAGCTCGGAGTTCGGCCTCTATATCTTCAACGGGAGTGTGATCAGGGGAGGCCTCGGATCACGACTTTAATAGGTCGGCCCTTTTGCAGCATCAAAGACTTGAAAGGCGTCCCGTCGCTTTCAAGAATTTGGGAGCCAGTTTCCTGTAATCAATCTCACTGTCAACTGTAATTTTAAGAAATTGACCGGACAGTTTAACCAGAATACTAGGCACCTGAACGCGAAGTTGGTTGAGGGTGTTCCACCATTTGCCCTTAGCGGACACAAATAATGGTGGATCCTATTTACCCTCTTAAGTTGTGGAGGAGCCACAATTTGGCCAGCAGCCATCGGTTTGTTAGGGGGGGTTAGTATGGGGTCTAAATTAAGAGCAGCCGTTTTCCGTTTTTTTTTTTCTTTTTAGAGACGACAATTTTGAAGCCTTCATCATCTGCGTCTGGAGAGGGAGGGGTCTTCCTCTTTGGAGTTGGAGTTGAGCTTTGCTGTTGTTTGAGGCAAGGCTGGGGTGAGAGTAGTGGTAGCAGCGGTAGCTGTCTGCGCGGCTTCAGCCACAATCCGATCTCGCAGCTCCTTAGCCTTTTTATCTCGGCTAACTCCTTCTTGGTCGGGGGAGAAGGCAGGCACACCGGTGTATGTGCATATGGCCCGAATACTTCGGGAGTACTCTTCAATAGTGAGGGAGGCTTTCGCCACGTTGGTGATCGTATATTGTTCGCGGCGCTCTGATGCTTCTGCACTTTGATCATCAGTGCCGCTGCTTCTTTGAGTAGTACCTCAAATATAGGAGATGCTCGGGTGACGGGTCACTGAGGCGGTGAGGAGCTGGGTGGTTGAATAAAAGTCTGTATTGCTGAGCTGTTCAGCAGTGACAGTTGTTGAGGTATCCATGGCGGTATCTTGTTTGTCCGGAAGGCCCCTGCTCATGCAAGGGGCGCACTCTCTGGACAAATCATTTCGGCGGGCCGGAAGAAGATTGGCTCATCTTGGAGAAAAAAAAAATTTTAATTTAAAAATTAAAAATAAAAATTTGCGTTGATCAATTTTGATTCAACTGAAAACAAAAACTCTTCCTCAGCTTGAGGCGCAAAACAACGAAAATCGAATTACGTCGGGAGCGAGTGTAAGACATGTCTACTCCGTGTGAAGTCTCAAGTCCGAATCACTGACTGACTCTCGTTAACTGGAAACTCAAAATTGACGCCTCAGCAATGGGGATGAGATCCTCAAACCTATTGTAGTCCTTTACGCCGCACCAATCGGGGATGTATTTATTCTCATGAATGAGGATAGCGCCAGGCCACATCCTGCTCAGCTAGTGGGCAATTTCCTTTCCGAGAAAGAACCCTCCGTATGAATTGGCCAGAATATTCTCCAGACACGATCCCAATGGAACATGTTCGAGGCATTCTAGGAAGAAGGGCTGCCGGTAGCTTATCACCGTCAGAACTTTTCGGCAGTTGGAAAGATCTCTTCTATAGAAATGGGAGAAAATACCACATTCCTCCCTCATTGATAACCTCAGTGTTTCCATGCCGTCGCAGGTGCGCGATATTGCTTTTATTGAAACTCATTTGTATCTTAAAAATCACATTTTTTTTGTTTGTTTGTTTGTATAACAAACATGAACTGTGCATTTTTTGTTTACCAACAAATAGCGTCAATAAATTATATATCACTTACTCTCATATATTATATATCACTTACCAAAACACCTTCTCTTGCGCAGTTTATACCAAAATCACAATATCCTCTACTGTTTTGAGTAGGGTAACAATTTTGATGTTTTTTTTTCTAAATATATGAGAATGCTTCATTTATTTAAATTGAAATATATTATAAATTACCAAATAAATATTTGTGTGTATGCAAGTTAGTTTTTGCTTAAATATTTTACTTTAAGCACATCGAAATTTCAGGTCCCTTATAAATACAAATAAAGTTGTACGAATATTTTCTGAGTTCACTGTATACTTTATCGTCGAAACATTAAATCTAAATGGTTCAAATGTTTTTGAATAGCATATCTAAATCTTTTCAAAGGCTAATATATTCTCAATAAGTAATAGC
This sequence comes from Caerostris extrusa, assembly GCA_021605095.1. NCBI lineage: Eukaryota > Metazoa > Arthropoda > Arachnida > Araneae > Araneidae > Caerostris > Caerostris extrusa. The sequence continues at coordinate 61,618 of BPLR01018668.1, forward strand.
AGAAATTATGTGCTTGAAAAAATAAACTATCAAAACATTCTTTTAAAAAAATTGCACAAAAAGAATTTTTATTTTTTTCTAAAGTCGCTTACAGACTTGGCAAAAATGGCGAGCATTCGGATTGTATTCATTGCAATTGAAAAAAAAAGCACAATTATCTCAAGAAGTGCGAGCTAGTTATGTGTGCAAGAGATCGGTAGTCGTTTAATAAATCACAAATCCTTTAACGCGGATCACAAAAATCGTCTCCAAACAGAGTAACATCTCGCATATTCCGATTCGAACTTATTCCAGGCTGGAGAAAATCGTTTTTTTTATGCGTCGTTCAATCCTTTTGACTTCCAGAAAGATCGAGGCTTTAAAGTGGAATGTTTCAACAAGCAAGTGTCGTTCGTTCGTGCCTACATTTATAAATATGTATTGCAGAATATATGATGACATTTCATGTATAAATGGAGAGTTTTCCGTCTTCTGTAAAGTATTTTTGATACCTTCTCTTGAAGTCGTATCAGCTATTTTATTTAATACGATTAAATACTAATTTAGTAAAATTTGAGAAATATAGTCAATGTAAGTATAATGTATGTATTCGTGTATGTATAAAAACAGTTTTTGTATAATAAAGTATTTTTTACAATTTTAAAAGTCGATTATTTGCGCACACTTGAAAAATATCCTTGTGTTCTAAATTTGTTTACAAAAATACATAGATCATGTAAAAATGATTCCTGTAAATTATATGATTCAAAATTATGTGGATAATGGAAAGATAAATGACTTTTGCAAAAGTAGACATTTTTTGGTCAATTTAAAAAAAAAAAAAAATTAATTTTAACAAAAACTGTTCATAAACAGATTTTAATGTTCATGCTAATATTTTATAATATAATTTAATAAGACCATCAAAAAAATTCTTTAAAATATTGTTTAAAAATTTTGGTTCTGAACGTGGTCGGTTACCTTAAACCATGTCGATTTACCAGTGAAATATCTCGGTTAAGATTGCTTCTAAATTGAAAAGAAGCAATCTTAACCAGATTGATTTTTAAGATTGATTGATTAAGATTGATTTTTTTTTTTTTTTTTTAAGATTAATTTAACAAGATTCAAAAAATTCTTTAAAATATTGTTTTTTTTTAAGATCAATTAAGATTGATTTTTTTTTTTTTTTTTAAATTTTAACAAAAACTGTTCATGTATAGATTTTAATGTTCATGCTAATATTTTATAACATAATTTAAAAACTATCGGTTACCTTAAAAAAAATTCTTTAATATATTGTTTAAAAATTTTGGTTCTGAACGTGTTCGGTTACCTTAAACAATGCCGATTTTTACCAACAAAATCAAAAAAATTCTTTAATATATTGTTTATCTTGGATTTACCAGGGAAACATCTTGGTTAAGATTGCTTCTAAATTTAAATTTCATTGACTATAATGGTAAACTTTGGTTATTTTAACAATGTTAATTATTTGCAGCAGATTATTGCATTCTATTTTAATCCTCGGAATTTTAATTTTTATTTAGCTTAGGGATGAGCCTTTCTTGATTTTTGATGCTGCAGAAGTTGAAAAAAAAGTAAAAGAATGGAAAGAAGCCATGCCCAGAGTGAGCATGTTCTATGGTAAGAAATTGACAGAAATTATTTTAAAATACACATGCTTAAAACATCATTAAAAAATTATGTTGTGTTACATAAAAAAGATACTTTAAGGAAATAGAAGCACTTTCTTTCAATATTAAATATGATAACAAAGTTTATTTATAAGAAACAAAAATTAGCACAGTTGATATTTTTGGTGTTTTACGGATAAATCGCGTTTTTCCGATAAATTCAGAGGTAGCAATTAAGAGAAATGTCGTTTACAGCAAAGAGACACTGACATTTTAAAAATATTTACAAACATTATTTTGTTTTTATTCACAATATTTGCAAATATATTTCATAATTAATTGAAAAAGTATTTTATACTCGAAAGTAATTTATTGTGGTCAAACAAAAACTTTTTCCAATATATTTCATGTTTAAGTCCAATATGATTTTTTTTTTTTTTTATTTTCTTATAAAAAGTGCTAGAAATTTGCCTATAAGAAGATTGCATATTTTTACGTTAGTTCAATGTCGGGCAAAATGTACGCAAGTGTGTCATGTTTTTTTTTAGAACTGCATAGGATTTCATGGCTCATTTGGGTGAGATTGCTGAAAATTTGCGAGTATTTTGCATTTAGCGTGAAGTCACGTTCCAGTAGTGAGGAAGTACAGCACTGGCAACTGGCGTACCGATTACGAAGTACCAACAGGGGGAAATACCTCTTAAACCTCCTCATCTTAGTTCATAAATATGATTCGAATTATAATGGGCTGCTTTAAGGTTAGTGACAAATATAAAAGATAAAGTTACTAAAAATTCAGCTAATGTGATACTCAAAAAATTTAAAAATGCTAAAAATAAATAAAAGTAAAATACAAAATAAAAGAATTTAAAGTTAAATTTAAATTCGGTACAATTAAGGAGAAGTACAGCAAAATTATCCAGTCTAATGTTACAAATTTCTACAACTAAAAATAAACTAATTTCTCCAATAAATTAAAAAAACTATATATTTTCAAATAAGTTAAACAAATGAACAAAAAAAGATTTCCTTCTGTTTCAGCCGTGAAGGCCAACAGCGACCCTGTATTACTGCAAACACTAGCGGCTCTAAACGTTGGTTTTGAATGTGGAAGCAAAGTAAGTTAAATTTATTTTGCACAGCTGGTTTAATACACTAGAAAGTTATTTTAATATATTTTTGTAATAAAAAAATACAAAATCTGCCTCATATATGCTTGTACTCCATTTGATAATTGCTATTCAACTTTGTATCACAATCGATCACTACATATTTTTCAATAAATCTTTAAAAATTCATATAATATTGAACATTGTATTATTTTTTAAATCTTTTCTACTTGTACAATTGTAATAAAAGTTTAATCCAATTTGTTTCACAATTATATTCTTAAAATGATATAGATTATATGTATATCATTTCTACTATATTTTGTTTCTTTTAAAAATATGAATTAAATGTTAAAAGAGATCAAGTATAAATAAGAAATTTAAAAAAGAACATTTCTATTTGCAGCTGCTTTGTTAATGTTTTGCATTAATGTTGTTGTAGTCTCAATTAAACATCTGCTTTTTTCTCAATCTAAAGCATCTATTCATTTCCAATCCAGCTTTCCAAATAAAAGGATTAAAGTTAATTACAGTTAAGTTAAAGACCTTTATCTTTAGATATATCTAATGATTTAAATAATGTACTTTTTAATAACGTTAATTTATATACATGCTTACTTTAATTATTAAAATTCTAATAATTACTTATTTTTAAGTTTGAAAAATAATTCTTCCAAGTTTATGCTAATGGAAAATGCTATACAGATATTTTCAATTTAACAATCTGTTTTTATTGATATTTCAATTATTTTTTATTACTATTTCTGCAGTTCAAAAGGCTATTTAAAAATTAAAAATCTGTACCTATAATTTGAACTTGTTAAGATGCTGCATGATTTTAGCTTAAGATGTATATAATACATATTTTCAATGAAATATGCTTGTTTTAATTATTAAAAGTATTGTAACTATTCCACTTTTACATTTTCATCTCCAAACTTATATTTAATGTAAAAATTATATTAATTAATATATTTTTGCAAATATAATCTATAAGATTAAATTATTTATCAAGTTGAAATTTATAAATGCAGTAATTATTAAAAAATGTAATTTTCTTAAATTAAAATACAGTATTAAAATAAAATTGCTTTTCAGTTTTCAAGATTATTATATACAGACAGGATTATTATATATTTTTTTTTTTTGATGATTAGAAACAAATGCGTCATGAATGAAAACGACTGATTTTAAACATGTACATTTATTTTTCACTGATATATCATTTTAAACAATAAAAAAATAATTTTTATTTATAGCATATTATATATGCTTTACCATAGTTATTTGCCTTAATTATTTAACTATTTTTAATTTTGATAACTCTTTATTTTTATGTTAATTAAAAACTGCATATGCATTTATTATGCTTCTGATGTTTAATTTTTTATTTTTAATGTTTTAAAATAATTTTTAAGAATTAAAATTGTACTTGTTACTATGAAAAAAATTAGCATTTCTCAAGAACGAAATATTCTAAAATAGTAAAAATAAGCAATGTATAAAAGATATCAGTTTCGCGTGTTTTGTTTCTCATGTTTTAACAAGGTTATACTAGTATAGATTTATTTATCTGATTATTACTTTTTATATTTTAATTGTTTTTTATGGTAAATTCAAAGTGAACATTAGCTAAATGTAACATTAAACAATTGCTTGATAAATTTGCCATTTTATTTTGAAAATTATTCTTTAGTTAAGAAACCAATATATAACAATATAATACATTTTTATTCATTTTAATCCTTAATATTAGTTATTTTTTTAAAGATTTGGTTTATTTATATATTTTTTTTTTTTTTTTTTTAGATTACAACTTTCTGTTCCCTTTCTTGTAATTGTTCTCTTTTAT
>BPLR01018669.1:0-22347 GCA_021605095.1 Caerostris extrusa
ACATACAATAAACGTGAGTTGAGAAATTTATTTTAATACAGTCGATGAATTTCAAAGGCTGTCTTAGCGCCAAGAAGGATATTTGCACCTAAATGTACCTATTTATGTTCTATTAACCATCTTTCACAACGGCCTTTTACATTCAGTGATATGTGAAATTCAGTTAATAAAATCAGTAAAGAAGTTGGAAATGTTCTACGATTTTCACCCCGTGCTGTATACTTACTTTTATGCCATCAATTATAGTAATTCTATCAGAAAAAAATCTATTATGCTATGTTTCACGATTATTATGAACATAATTGTTTATATGGCTTTGTTATTTCTGATGAAAAAAGTAGAATCTTGTAATACAACAAGAGTATTGTAGTATTTGTAATAAATTACATACAATATGGAAATTTCCATTCAATAAATGTTCTTGACGAAGAAACTGACATAATGGAAGAATTATATAAAATTTAATGATAATTAGATTATGAATTTCAGTATTATCTTCCATGAAAATCTTGTAATATTTTTCCATTTGGCAATATAATACTTTTTGGTTTACATGGCATTTCCTAAACATTCCCATTTCTCATTCAACCTTATCCTCAATAGGCAACAATATTTTACGAAGTGAGGCCACGCTTTCTATAAATAGGTTCACATATAAACATACACAAACATGAGTTGAGAAATTTATTTATTAATACAGTCGATATACATACCAAAGAAGGCTGTCTTAGCGCCGAGAAAGATATTTGCATCTTAATGCACCTATTTATGATCTATTAAATCCATTCTCTATGGCTTTTTTTTACATTCAGTGATATGTGACATTCAGTAAAATAAAAATAAGTAAAGAATTTTGTAAAGTTCTATGATTTCCACCTTGCTTTTTGTATACTTATATTGGTTATGCGATGATGATAGTAATCCTATTGGAAAAAATCTATTATGCTGTGCTTGAAGATTATTACGAACATAATTGTCCATATGGTTTGTTATACCTGGATGAAAAAGTAGAATCTTTTTATTACACTAAGATTATTGTAGTATTCGTAATAAATTACATACAATATGGCAATTTTTATTCTATAAAATGTCCTTGACGAAGAAAATGGACATAATGGAAGAATTATATAAAATCCTAATGGTAATTAAATTATCTTCCATGAAAAATCATGTAATATTCTTTCAATTTGGCAATATAATGCTTTTGGTTTACTTGTTTTTGTGTTTTGTTATTTCCTGATGAGAAAGTAGAATCTTTTATTAAAATAAGCGCATTCTAGTATTTGTAATAAATTACATACAGTATGGAAATTTTTATTCAGCAAATGTCCTTGACAAAGAAAATGGACATAATGGACGTTTTTGTCCATAAAATCTTATTATTATTAGATTATGGATTTCAGAATTATCTTCTGTAGAAATTCCTGTAATATTTTCAATTTGGCAATATAATGCTTTTGATTGGATGGCATTTGCTAAACATTCCCATTTCTCATTCAACCTTATCCTCAATAGGCAACAATATTTTATGAAGTGAGGTACGAAGTTAGCGCTACATGCCGTCTATAAATAGTTTCTGCATATAAACATACAATAAACTGAGTTGAGAAATTTATTTATTAAAACAGTCGATATGAATTTCAAAGGCTGTTCTTAGCACCAAGAAGGACATTTGCACCCTAAATGTACCTATTTATGTTCTATTAAATCTATTCTCAATGGCGTTTTTACTGTATTACTGAACATTGAACATCAAATACGTTTTTGTGATATCCGAGACATTCAGTTAAGTAAAATAAGTAAAGAAAGTTTTACACCTAAATGTACTTATTTACGCTGTATTAAATTCATTCTCAATGTTCTTTTTTACCTTATTACTGAACATCAAATAAGTTTTTGTGATATGTGACATTAGTTAAGTAAAATCAGTAAAGAAGTTTGAAAAGTTCTTACGATTTCCACTCAGTGCTGTATACTTAACTTTGGTTATGCGATCAGTTTTCAGTAATTCTGTTAAAAGAAATTTATTATGCTGTTTTCAAGAGTATTATGAACATAATTGTTTTTATGGTTTGGTATTCCTGGTGCAAAAGTTGAATCTTTTTATTACAATATGTATTCTAGATTGTAAGATTTCCTCCGTGTTGTATACTTATATTGATTATGCGATCAATTCAATATAATTCTGTTAAAAGAAATTTATTATGCTATGTTTCATGAATTTTATAATTTTGAATAGATACAACAATGACTCATGAACACATGAGCTATGAATAAAATCGATATATAAAAATATCAACTTGTGCAAATTTTTGCAAATGGATATCAATTTTATTCCATGGAATTTTGGGCGTCTTTTTTAATTGATTACTAGCATGGTGTGGATTTTGAGTAAGAAAATCATTTGACGGAAAGAACCTCCTTCCGTAGAGGCATCCAATGTCATATTAAATTTTAACATGGTTCAAGATCAAGCAATTTCATGGTCAAAAGGAGGAGCCGCTCTTGTTTAAGAAAAATAATTATAATGGCACGTGCTTGCCTTCACCTTAGATGCTGATTGGTTCTCAAGATTTAAAAAGGACATTACTTAATAGTCCTGCAACAGGTACTTTTAAGGTTGTACAATTAAGATACGGGTGTCTTCCTTTATTATTTGAATATATTTTTATGGATTAATAATTACAATCGAAAGGAATCTGAGATAAAAAGTTATGTAAAGTGATACCTCATTTTCAATTCCTTCTATTAGCTCACACTCTCCCTATGTATATATCTTGTTCAAATTTTCAATCGTTAATAAAATACCTTTTTATTCCTCCACTCAAGTCCAAAACCATTTTTTTGAACTTGTAGTGGAGGACACTGGATGTTAATACAGTTTTTTATAATAATAATTCAGTAATTAAATTTAATTAATTAATTATATTTTTTTTAGATTTAAGTTGCATGTATCTACCAATAGATGGCGCCAGATAAACTTTAAAAAATGAATGAAAATTATTTATAAAGGAGTTTCTGCAATATAGTGAAAAAAAAAGAAGGAATTGACTTTAAATTTTCTTTCTTCTTAAAGATCTTTCTCTTTTGGGTTAGAGTTATAATTAAGCTATTATATCAAGAACAAATCTCTGAAACGGCTCTATCAATTGTTCTTATGGATAGAGATGGAAAATCTAAATTAATTTTTCAATTTAAAAATGGCAAATTCAAATTCATGTTAAAATCGTCAGAGAATTATTCATTCCTTCATTAATATGTCTCTCATATTCTATAAATAAAATTGATATCCATGTATGCAAAAATACACAAGTGATATTTTTTACGTATCGATTTACTCATAACTCATGTGTTCATGAGTCATTATTGTGTTCATTCACATCATATTCAAAATTTTGAATATGATGTGAATGAACACAATCATGACTCATGAACTGTGAGTAATAAGTATTAACAAATGAGTAAATAATTAATGAGTATTAACAAATGAATATATGAATATTAACAAATGAATAAATGAATATTAACAAATGAATAAATGAATATTAACAAATGAATAAATGAATATTAACAAATGAATAAATGAATATTAACAAATAAATTAATGAATATTAACAAATGAGTAAATGTGTAATGAGTATTAACAAATAAGTAAATGAGTAATGAGTATTAACAAATGAGCAAAGGAGTAAGAAGTATTAATAATGAGTAAATGAGTAATGAGTATTAACAAATGAATAATGAGTATTAACATATGAATAAATGAGTATTAACACACGAGCTATGAGTAAATCTGTAAAAAATATCACTTGTTGCAAATGGATATCAATTTTATTTTATAGAACTGATTATTGGTAGATTATCCACCAATTTATCCATGGAGCCAATTGAACGACACTTAAAATTCTAAATAAGAAAATATTAATCTTTCTTTTTGGTTAGAGTTATAATTAAGCTCTTATATCTTGAATAAATCTCTGAAAACTCTATTGATTGTCCATATGGATTAAGCATGTAATGGAGAATCCAGATTAATTTTTCAATTTTAAATATGGCACATTTAAATTCATGTTAAAGTTCCTCAGTAGAAGCATTCATTCTTTCATTAATATGTTTCTCACATCTCACCTTCAGATCTTATTAAAATGAGTCTTACTAATTTATAATTTGTTAAGTTGAGAATTTAAAACTCAAATTGGATTTCCATGATTAAATCTAAGAAAATCCATTGCCTGAGGTTTGCAATTTTTATTTAGCATATCCGTAAGCTCCATATATGTGTTTCTTAGAATATTTTTTAATAGAATTTAATCTAACTTAAGACAAAAACGAATATATTATTAACACAATCTATTGGTGTTTATAATAAGTAACAGATTATCAAGTATTTTTAAGTTATAATTTATTAATCTGATTTACATAGAATATTTATCTGAAAAAAAGCTTTATGCCGAATGCTTATCTGTTATCTTTTCTGAGAAAAGAATGTGGCATATTTTCTCGAATCCTTATTGAAACTAAGGGTTTTAAACAGCAATTACTTGGAAATTAATTTAACTAAACTGAGATTAAAAATATTGAATTTAATATAAATTATTCTTTGAAGCGTTTAAATGCTTTGTTTAATAAATACCTAAATAAATCTTTACATTAATAAATAAAAACTAATGAATATCTAAATGAACATTTACATTAATAAATACCTAAATAAACATTTACATTAATAAACAGAAAATTAATAAGTGCCTAAATAAATATTTAAATTAATAAATACCTAAATAAATATTTAAATTAATTAATAAATAAATAAATGTCTAAATAAATATTTAAATTAATAAATAAAAATTAATAAATGCCTAAATACATATTTAAATTAATAAATAAAAGTTATTAAATACCTAAATAAATATTTTAATTAATAAATAAAAATTAATAAATGCCTAAATAAATATTTACCTTAATAAAAAAAATATTTAATAAATACCTAAATAAATATTTAAATCAATAAAAGACAAATTCAAAATGCCTAAATAAATATTTAAATTAACAACTAAAAAAAAAATTAATAAATGCATAATTAAATAATTTTTTTTTTAATTATTGATAAATTAATTAGAGTTTAATAATTTTTAATTTATAATTGAAGTACATGGCTTTTATATAACTGTGTGTCTCTAAAAAACAATTTTCTAAAAATGAGCTTTAGTTTTCTGGAAATCTTCTTAACCTTCCTTATAAAACTACGAAAACAATGCAGAAGAATTCCATAAATAGCATTGCGAGGCTTCGTCGGCAGTCAGCCTGACCTCTTATGGCTGATAAAATACGACAATTTCGAAGACTCTTCCAAATCATCCCAGCAGAATTTAGGACAAAGGAAAAGTTCATTGTTACACTCTTCACAAAAGATGAAAATATCGAGAGGGCAATCTTTTCACGCTTCCTTCTGTCGTAGGAGGCAGCTTTCCGTGTCACAAAAATCAAGAAGCCTTTTTTTTTCAGGCTCGAGTAGCCATTTTTTTTTTTCTTTTCTTATGAATCTGTTCTTGTTTAACGCATGTAAACAACGAGCAATGTTTCACGGTGTAGATAACCTTTTAGATAGTTTCTACTGAATTATAAGCTTTAAAAGGTTGAATTGTTTAATTCATTTTAAAGAAAAATCTACAAAAACTATACTCAGCTGATTTTAAAGTAAATATTCTTAATGTTTTTAATTTAATTCGTCTAACAAACTTATGCATTATTAACTGTATTTGTGCGACATGATTGCACTTTTAAATGTTTTCCAAGTCCCTGGCCAAAGTAATTTGTTCTTGTTTAACGCATGTAAGCATCGAGCATGGATCGTTTAATTCATTTTAAAAAAATCGAAAAAACTATACTCAGCTGATTTTAAAGTAAATATTCTTAATGTTTTTAATTTAATTCATCTGACAAACATGCATTATTAACTGTATTTGTGCGATATGATTGCACTTTTAAATGTTTTTCCAATTCCTTGGCCAAAGTAATTTGTTCTTGTTTAACGCATGTAAGCATCGAGCATGGATCGTTTAGTTCATTTTAAAGAAAATCGACAAAAACTATACTCAGCTGAGTTTAAAGTGAAAATAATTGTAATGTTTAATTTAATTCATGAGGGAAGCATTTCATAAACTATTAATTGTAATTGTGCGATATGATTGCACTTTTTAAATGTTTTTCCGATTCCTTGGCCAAAGTAATTTGTTCTTGTTTAACGCATGTAAGCATCGAGCATGGATCTTTTAATTCATTTTAAAGAAAAATCGACAGAAACTATACTCAGCTGATTTTAAAGTAAATATTCTTAATGTTTTTAATTTAATTCATCTGACAAACTTATTCATTATTAACTGTATTTGTGCGATATGATTGCACTTTTAAATGTTTTTCCATTCCTTGGCCAAAGTAATTTGTTCTTGTTTAACGCATGTAAGCATCGAGCATGGATCGTTTAGTTCATTTTAAAGAAAAATCGATAAAAACTATACTCTGCTGAGTTTAAATGAAAATAATTTTAATGTTTAATTTAATTCATCTGACAAACTTATTCATTATTAACATTTGTGCGATATGATTGCACTTTTAAATGTTTTTCCAATTCCTTGGTCAAAGTAATTTGTTCTTGTTTAACGCATGTAAGCATCGAGCATGGATCGTTTAGTTCATTTTAAAGAAAAATCGACGAAAACTATACTCTGCTGAGTTTAAAGTGAAAATAATTGTAATGTTTAATTTAATTCATAAGGGGAAGCATTTCATAAACTATTAATTGTAATTGTGCGATATGATTGCACTTTTAAATGTTTTTCCGATTCCTTGGCCAAAGTAATTTGTTCTTGTTTAACGCATGCAAGCATCGAGCATGGATCTTTTAATTCATTTTAAAGAAAAATCGACAAAAACTATACTCAGCTGATTTTAAAGTAAATATTCTTAATGTTTTTAATTTAATTCATCTGACAAACTTATTCATTATTAACTGTATTTGTGCGATATGATTGCACTTTTAAATGTTTTTCCAATTCCTTGGCCAAAGTAATTTGTTCTTGTTTAACGCATGTAAGCATCGAGCATGGATCGTTTAGTTCATTTTAAAGAAAAATCGACAAAAACTATACTCTGCTGAGTTTAAAGTGAAAATAATTGTAATGTTTAATTTAATTCATAAGGGAAGCATTTCATAAACTATTAATTGTAATTGTGCGATATGATTGCACTTTTAAATGTTTTTCCGATTCCTTGGCCAAAGTAATTTGTTCTTGTTTAACGCATGTAAGCATCGAGCATGGATCTTTTAATTCATTTTAAAGAAAAATCGACAAAAACTATACTCGGCTGATTTTAAAGTAAATATTCTTAATGTTTTTAATTTAATTCATCTGACAAACTTATTCATTATTAACATTTGTGCGATATGATTGCACTTTTAAATGTTTTTCCAATTCCTTGGTCAAAGTAATTTGTTCTTGTTTAACGCATGTAAGCATCGAGCATGGATCGTTTAGTTCATTTTAAAGAAAAATCGACAAAAACTATACTCTGCTGAGTTTAAAGTGAAAATAATTGTAATGTTTAATTTAATTCATGAGGGAAGCATTTCATAAACTATTAATTGTAATTGTGCGATATGATTGCACTTTTAAATGTTTTTCCGATTCCTTGGCCAAAGGAAACTGTTCTTGTTTAACGCATGTAAGCATCGTGCGATGTTTCATGACTTGGATAACCTTTTTAGATAGTTTCTACTAAATTATAAAATATTATAAATTATTATAATTAAAATATTATATATTATAATTATAAATTATTATAATTCATTTTAAAGTAATTCAGTTGACTAACTATACCCAGATGTGTTTAAAATGTAAACAGTGTTAATGTTTAATTTAATTTAATTCATCAGGGAAACTTTTCATAATGCTATTAACGGTAATTGTGCCATATGATTGCACTTTTTAAATGTTTTTCAATTCCTTGACCAAAGGGATCTGTTCTTGTTTAACGCATGTAAAAAACGAGCTATGTATCATGGCATAGATAACCTTTTTATATAATTTCTACTAAAATTATAAGCTTTTAAAGAATGAATCGTTTAACTCATTTTAAAGTAAATCGACAAAAATTATATTCAGTTGAATTTAAAGTGTAAATATTTTTAATGTTTATTTTAATTTAATTCATCAGAAAAGCTCTTTATAATACTATTAACGGTAATTGTGCGATATGATTGCACTTTTAAACTTTTTTTCCAATTCCTTGGTCAAAGGAATCTGTTCTTGTTTAATGCATGTAAACGGCGAGCGATGTTTCATGGAATAGATAACCTTTTTAGAAAGTTTCTACTAAATTATAAGCTTTTAAAGGATGGATCGCTTAATTCATTTTAAAGTAAATTGGCAAAAACTATACTCAGTTAAATTTGAAGTGTAAATATTTTTAACGTTTAATTTAACTTAATCCATTAGGTAAACTTTTCATAATGCTATTAACTGTAATTGTGCGATATGATTGCACTTTTAAATGTTTTTTCAATTATTTCGCCATAATATTTGATTGAATTCATGTAATAATTTTTAGCTTACTTTCAACATTTTTATTTAGTACTTCAATTAAATTAGTATGAGAATTATTTATTTATATTTTAAAAGTATATTTTCATTTGAAACTTTACGCTGTTATCAAAATTCAAACAGATTGTATAATATAATCTAACTGACAATTAAGTATATTTCAGTTGAAAATGATTATAAACACGTAATATAAAAGAAAAAAGTCAGTAAAAAGTTTTTTAAGTCAATTCCTACTTTTTTTCACTCTATTGCAGAATGTCCTTTATAAATAATTTTCATTCATTTTTTAAGTTTATCTGGCGCCATCTATTGGTGGATATATGCAACTTAAATCTACAAAAAAACTAAAATTAATGAATTTAATTTAATTAATGTATTAATATTTGAAAAAAAAAAACTGTATTAACATCCAGTGTCATCCACTACAAGTTTAAAAATGTATTTGAACTTGAGTGGATGAATACAAAGTATTTTATTAACTATTGAAAATTTGAACGAGATATATATAGGGTGAGTGTGAGCAAATGGAAGGAATTGAACAAATAATCATTTTTAGAAATAAAACAATAAAATTTCATTTGATGCTTAAAAGCAATCCTAACATTATTCCTTTTAATTAAAGTTAAAGATATTGTATAATCTATCCTAAATCTATAACATAAGAAAATTAACAAAGATAGTAATAATAATTGAATAAATAAAAGAAAATAAATAAATAACCTTCTAAAATTCCTCTATACAAATTTAATGTAATTCTTAGAATAAAAAAACATGAAAATTAAATATAATAACAATCTGAAACTGATTCAGTTCATAATATTAAATATCAAAATGTAAGATATAAGATTTTTAGATATAAATAACAATGTAAAAATGCAGTTTTACCAATTTACTTTCACAATTGTTGATGTAGGTAATTAAAACTAACTACTTAAAAATAAATTTTAAAGTATGTATCGCTTAAAGTATCATTACATTAGATTTATATTTTTTAAATCTGATAAAGCAATACAGTTACAACATTTTTGAAAAAAAAGTATGGTAAATTAACTTCATTATTTTGTTCACGTTTCTGTGTTCTCAAGGTTTTCCTAAGTAGTACTTTAAAAATCATTATCTTCAAATCAAAATATATTATTATAGTACATTATTATATATATTATTATTTTTAAAGTTTGGAAAATACTTATCTGAAAAGGAAATAAAAAGAAAAAGAAAAAACTAACAGTAATGGAAATAATTAAAAAAAGTAGCATTACTATTTTGAAAGTTTATACTTTAACTTTTATATTCAATGTTATATGGAAAAGAAAATATCTGCACTTAATATAAAATTAAATTAAAAAAAATTAAATTTAAAAATTAAATTTTTTGATGAGAAATAAGTAATTATACAATATGTTATGCTAATTCAATATTATTTATTAATAAATAATCGAGTTTTATTTTTTTTATTTGAAATGGGTATTTTAACAATTTGAGTTAATGATGTTAGATACGAAGTCTAACATGGTCTGTTATGGTCAAATCAATTAGTTAACAATTAATATTGAATTATAATAATATGAATTATTATTATTAATTATTGGATTATCGAAATTAATTAATATTGGTCAAATTCAATATTAATTTACCAATATCAATTTTATACTTCAATATTATTTATTAATAAATAATATATGAGTCTTTTTTTTTTTATTTGAAATGGGTATTTTAACAATTTGGGTTAAGTATGTTAGATACGAAGTTTTTCTGCATTTATAAAAAAAATTACCAATAATATGCTTAAATAAGTAATAGTATCCTCCTATTTCTTTATTTCTGTCAAACTATTTTAGTTTATTCCAACACAAATTAAAACAATGAAATATATATTTTAAAAAATATCTATTGTATCAGTTTTTATCATTTTCAGATAAAAATATGCATGCATCTGTGTCGGAAATTAACAATGATATAAATGCTAGTTTTAAATAATTAATATTTTAATTTTTATAGTTTTGGAATTTTTAATAAATTAGTTATATTAAAAAATATTTTTAAATATTTACTGTATGCTAAAAAATATTTTATATTCTTTTTATTATATTTTATTACAGTACGTAATTATATTTTTAATATTAATTTTTCATATTTTACATTTAGATAAATATAATATTTTTTTTACATATATTATCACTCATAATGCTATACAATAAAAAAATAATAAATACGTATAAAAATTAAAAAATAATTTAATAATGCTTAATAATAATAATTATTTAATAAATAATATTAAAAAATAATAATTATAATACGAATAATGCCATGCAATAAAAAACTGAAATATACACACAGATTAAAAGGAAATTTTATTGTTCATTATTCAAACGAATTGCTAATCAAAAAAAAAAAAAAAAAAAACTTTAGTGTGATCTTTTACATATATTATCACGCATGACAAATTATTCCAGTACATATAAAAAATATGTGCAAAACAAATCAAAAGGAAATTTTATTGCAGATCAATCAAATGAATTGCTTGTCAGTAAAAAAAATTTTAGTGTGATGTGTTACAATAACAAATGACAATCTCATTAACCCAACCATTGTTTTTTTATCAACACTTTCCTTTTCTAACAAATTGAAGGAAATGATTCATGTAATTATTTCACCAGATCTAAGATCATGCATAGGAATCAAATGCAATCAACCGAATAAACGCAACATGCGAGCATCAATGCTGTGTGCAACAGCTGTTTGGGATGATAACACGTGTACAAAAAATAAGCGGAAGATTCCTCCTCTCTGAATCTGAATTTGCTGTCAAACCTATTGTCTTGCTTCAATGTTTCTTTTCCGCTTTGTGCTTCCACAATGGATGAATGCGTTGGATCTGCTTTTTTTTCATTGTTTGTTCAATAGACTTATTGATGTAAAGATCTCCGTTAGCTCTCACTTCATAGGACATTGACCCATAACACTGCCCTAGTTTTTCTCTTCCTTTCTCTGTAGTGTGGACGTGTTGTTAACCATTTTCGTTAAAGAAGTTATATGAAAATGTATAGCTCTGTAGCACTGTATGTTGGTCTATTATATGTTTTGAATGTATTAGGGTGACAATTGAGTAATGGAAATGAGTACTAAATACAGAAATTAAAAAAATTCAAAATCATTTATTGTTAAGAATAGATAAATAAATGGTTAATTTATCTCATATCTTTCTCAATACGTAGAAAATGATATAAAATTTCGAGACTTCTCATCATATTTCAAATGTCTCGTAATTTGTATTTTAAATAAACAGCTTTGTATTGTATTGTAAGCTACACATTGTGTAGTATCACTGTAATACTACGTATGCTACTATAATACGATACTAAGTATCGTTTGTAACCTCGTTGTATATGAGATTGGTTTTCCCTATGTTAAACAGAAAAATTATTCATTAATATTATGAAGATTATTGGGTATAAAATGATTACTAATGAGTAAGAATATAATATGATTAGTTTATATATGAGATCGTTTAGTATTATATATGCGAGTTTAATATGTGAGAATACAATTCAGTTATTTTATTTAATTTCAGTTCTGAAGTTAGAAAGTTTATTTCTTCTTTTTCAGATTTCGAGCTTAAATAAGATAAATTAGAACATTAGATTAAGATTACTTCAGTAATCTACACATCTATGTCTATAGATTAAGTTTTTCCGTATGAATTTGACTTTTTGAACCATAATTTTTAAAAGGTCACCAACACAAATTGTTTGAGGTTATTTAATCAAAATATGCTCCATTTACACCAATGCACCTAATTCAATGTTTTGGATTGCAAAGCATTTTTATGTCAGTTTCAAAAAGAATACCGTTCATTTGCAATGAATGAATTCAGTAAAGATTGTTTTGTGAGTTTCTTGATTGACAAAGAGCTTATTCTTTAGAAACCATTCCTAATGCTTAAATAATTCACAGTTAGTAGGAGACAGGTCTGCTGAATATGATCGATGCGGCAGAACCTCAAATTTCAACTAGTTTAATTTTTGAGAGTGACATGTGAAGTATTGCGTTATCAGAAAAAGAATAACATCTTTGACATTTTATGAAAGCTGGTGCTGATGACAACAATTTCTGATGTACAATATCAATTTGTTGTCAGAAATGCTGTGTTTAAATTATCTGAATTATTCTTAGCAAGCTGTTATAGATAATTCTTCTTTGATTCCACCAAATCCTCGACATTGTCTTCTTTGAATATAAGCTTGGTCTGCTGAGTGCCTGATTACGCTTTTTATCTGCATCCAGCTACAGTGCTTAACATGGATTATTATAATACAGTTTCCACTTTTCACCACAAGTAATGATGTAGTCCAAAATGAGTAGATCTGTTATTGTTGCATTTTCTGCTCATCTGTGAAATCGTGTAGATCCCATTTGTGAAATCTTTTCACTTTTCCAAACACTAATATCTTGAAACTGTAATCATGTCTTTTCCAAGATCAACTGCTCTAACAGTTATTATATGGATATCTCCAATGTTTGTTTCGGAACATTATTACAAAGGACTCTTTCAGGTCTTCCACGGGTTTCCTTTTCTAAGTTCATGTCTCCTGATTAGAACTTCACAAACCATCATCTCACTACAGATGCATTAGCTGTGTAATTCCAACTGCAACATTAATGTTTCGTATTGCTGATGTCCAGTAGTAGAATGTCCAAATCTTTTTTGTTCCTTTGGTCTTGGTTAAGTTTTAATAATTTGACTTAATGGAAAACAGAATTTATTCTCATTCTATTTCTTATTTTCTGCATTGCTGAAGAAAAACCTATTTAACGTTAGAAAATTTCGTTTTGCCGGCCATAAAATCAGTTTTATGTGTAAGAGTTTGCAAATAACATAATTGACAGATTCGTTCCAGTTAGAGTATTCTTGCGAAGATTTCCTTTTACGGATATTTTTTGGACATTGATTTCGTAAACATTTCGCTATAACCTACGTTTTAATTATTTGAAATTTGAAGATAACAAAAATCACAGTAAAGGGCTGTGAAACCACCTCCAAAAATATTTCCTTATTAATTAATTAAAAGAAAATTTAAATCCCTTCAAATTTGCCATTATTTTGGAAAAATTAAACAAGTGAAATTTGTTTTTCAAAAGTAATATCTCTTCATTTTTATATTTATAAGTTTAACCTAAGTTTATTTTGCAAACTTGAGATAGTAGAAAAATTATTTAACAATATTTGTTCTACTAAAATTATTGTTTCTAAACATGAAACTTAGAAATCTGTGTTTTTCTTTTTAGTGCCAGAATATCAAGTTGTACAGTTACGATCAATATCAAAAAGAGATACGTCATCAGGAGATGTGAAACAGATTCACGTCACGGCATTTGGGAAAAAATTACAGCTAAATTTACGTAAAACTCAGATTTTGAAGAGCGCGTTGGAAACATGAAGGTGCTGATGGCCGAAACAACAAGACAAGGACAACTCAAGTATCATGAACCTAAGGTATGATATGATATTTTACTCTTAACATAATAATTTTTAAATATTCTCTACATATTATTTTCTGTAATTTACAGTTTTAAAATAAGTTTTATTTCCATGAACAAATATTGCTCTCTGCCTATTCCGGGGTAGGGCATGATAAATATATATTCTTGACATCAAAACATTAAAGATCCAGGAAGAGAGAAAGAGAATGCAAATTCTCGCATGTCACCTTTAGGAGTGTTGGTTCAAAATTGTAGTGACTTAAAGTAGGTGCAGTTTAATTGGCTCCATAATGTATCCTGGATACTGTTAATTCTGATACATATGGAATATTCTACTTTTGATTATCTTCAGATAAAAGTATCGACATTCGAAAAGCAACAATTAAAATAATTGTAGAATTAGTTATTTAATAATAATAATAATAATGTATCCTGGGTAATGTTAAATCTGATACATATGGAACACTCCACTTGCGAATGTCTTTAGATAAAGGTATCGGCATTCAAAAAATAACAATTAAAATAATTGTAGACTTAGTTATTTAATAATTTGCATCAGAAGTAATTTGATAGTTATGATATTTTATTAGAAAACTAAACTGAATTCAAAGGAGAAAATAATAAGTTCTGCTATCTTAATTTTAGAAACTACAGTTAAAATTTAAAATATAATCATTTATGTAGCATAAGTCATTCAAAGAAATTATTCTTTGAAAAATGTAATTCGTTTTTTAATGGTTTGAAGTTAATAAATATTTTCTCCTTCTAAAAGATATTCTACAAATTTTATTATCATCTTGAAAAATAACTCAACATTAACTTGGTCACAACTAACTTGGAACTCAAACTTTTTTCTTCTATTGAAAATTATCAGTGGAACACGAAAAACAAATTCACGTTGAAGCTGCTCTTGAGGACAACAAGGTAGGCTCCCTAAAAACGGGACGTATGTTCACAATAAACATCATCCTGCTCCTTCCCTCTACACACAAGCACTTCTTCCTTTGGAACTAAAAATTTTCTACTGTTGAAAACTATCAGTGGAACACAAAAACAGTTCCAACTTTGGGGAAGGAAATACTTTTCTTTTTAACTTTGAGAGACATTTTGGTGTCCTAAAGATTTTTTCGGGACAACAAGGTAGGCTACCTAAAAACTTGACGGTCCCCTACAAACGAAATGTATGGCCTCGCTAAGCGTCATCTTGCCCTCACCCTTCAACCTTAACACTGAATTTTTCTACTATTGAAAACTATCAGTGGAACACAAAAAATAAAAACAGTTTTAACTTTGGGAGAGGAAAAATCTTTCGTTTCAACTTTGGGGGACATTGTGGTGTCCTGAAGCTGTTCTTGAAGAGATCCAAGTTCTCAAGATAGACTACCTAAAAACGGGACGATTCTGCTGCCTCGCCCTACTCACTTTGGAGCTCAGAATTTTCTACTATTGAAAACAATCAGTGAAACACAAAAAACAGTTTCAGCTTTGGGGAAGGAAAACTTTTCGTTTCAACTTTGAGGGACATTGTGGTGTCTGAAGATGTTCTTGGTAACTACAAGATAGGTTACCTAAAAACGGGAAGCGGGCTTCTTCAAAATGGGACGTAACCATCATTCAGCTCCTCCGTCCCATTTTTCCCTTTGAAACTCAGAACTTTCTACTATTGAAAACTATCAGTGGAACACCAAAAAAATTTCAGTTTTGGGGGAATAAAAACTTTTTGTTTCAATTTGGGGGACATTGTGATGTCCTAAAGTTGTTCTTGGGGACAACAAAATAGGGACGTATGATTACATTAAACATCATTCTACTTTCTCTACCTTTATCCAATGGAACACAGAATTTTCTACTACTGAAAACTATCACTGAAACACAAAAAGCACTTTCAAAAAAAGGGGAAGTAAGAAAGTGAACCAAATTTAAAAAAAAGAGTGAGAGTTGCTTGTGAGATATAATCAGAGCTACAAGAATTATGCATGCGTGTGTTTAATGTAACAGAAACAATGCGATCTTTTCTCATTTGAATGCTTATCACATACGCAATTGCTTTCTGCATGTTTATTTATGGCCTTTCTAAGACAATTACTTGAATTCCTTTGTTAATTATGGAAAGTGATAGCAACATTATTTAAATAAAACAACCAAAGTTTGATAGCTGTAAGATAAAAATCTCAAGGACTTCATTAAGCTGGGTTTTTGTGGCACCCTGTTTATGAATGTTATAATTTGCATAGCTAATCTATTTTTGCTCGTAACGTTTGACCTGCAAGATTATCTTACCTTAGAGGAAAACCCATAGGCAGCGGTTTCTTTAGCGGTTTTTTTTTTCCGCAATGAAAAATTTCTTTTTCAGTTTCATCAATCTTCATTATAAATTTCCAGATGAAATAGTACAGATCAGATGTTGCTGCTTAGCTATTATTATTTTTTATTTGCTTGTTTCATTATCAAAAGCTATAACATGACGGTGGGTTTTTTTTTTCCTACGATTTTCATTCACATTGTGATTTGTATTCAAGTAGTATTATATGAATCATTAATAATATTTAAGTATTTTTAACGAATAACGCTTTTTCATTATAAGGAGTGATTCATGAATTTAAAAAAAAATATTCATACTGAAATGTTGTTGAAAAAAAATGCGGCAATATTTTAATTTCAAATTTTTAAAAACGATTTTGAAAAATAAGTACAGATCAAATCAGAGATAACTAATATTTACTATTAAAAAATTGGAGTTAGTATTATTGTAAGTATAAAAATAATAATTTTCAAAAGTTATTTTTATTCTACTAAATTCAGCATTGAACTTCAATGAAAGCTTGAATATATATTAATTATGGATCATAAAAAAATATTAGTTATTCTCTATGATAACCTCTTAATTATTCACTATGAAAATACATTAGTTATTCTCTATAACATATTAATTTTTCATTATAAAAATACATTAGTTATTATTCTATATATATGCATATTAATTATTCATTATGAAAATACATTAGTTATTTATTATGAAAACCTATTAGTTAGTTGTCATCAGATAAACTGAGCACATACGTTTCATTTTATAAAATTAGTTTTTTAGTGTAAAAAAATAGTTTTTCTTAAAGTAAATGATATATGTTAATTTTTAGCATTTAAATTCTTTTTGTATATGATTAAATATTTTTTTAATTCAGTATAAAAGGACTAATTCTTAATATAAACATCATCCTGAAAATTCTTAACATAAACATCATCCAGAAAGTTCGTAATATAAAAATCCTCCAGAAAATTCTTTACATAGACAACACCCAAAAATATTCTTAACATTAACAACATGCAGAAAATTCTTAACATAAATATCATCTAGAAAGTTCTAAATATAAATAGCATCCAGAAAATTCTTTGCATAAACATTATCCATTCTTACATTTCCTGCCATACATTTAACAATATTATTTTAAAATTTTGAATTTTTATTAAATAAATGTAAAAGAAAATCCAAATAACCTAGATATAAAAATATAAGTAAAATTTAATTTATTATTATCGTTATTATAATTTATTCTCATTATTTTTATAACACCTTAATATAATGATTATGATGTATATTAAATCTATACATATTAAACTACCATTCGCAAAAAATTGACAGCCTAGAAATCTATTTAATCTTGTGCTAATTTTTATCTATTTTTATTTTTAGTATGGAAAAAAAAAATACATTTATGGACAATAGAGAGACGGAAGAATAACACTTTTCAAAAAACATGTCAGCGCTTTTTATAAATAGGAAAAATCTATTTCTACTTAAAATTACCTGAGCAATACGCGTAAAGTGTTTGAGTTTCGAAACCTTAAATTATCCAACGTTTCACATCGGCGAACACGCACAAAAAAAAATGAATGCAAACAATATACTTCGATGTTGATTTTATATAAATATTTTTAAATCAGGCGTAAATAATTGAGACGTATTTGCTATAAGCTCGTTTAATAGGCAAACTATTTTGTTTCCGTAGGATTAAGTCATGTACGAAGATGTTTCTACGAGTAAGATGTGCACTAAGCCTAGATGAAAAATATTTCGTTAAGAATAGATATTTTTCACACAAAAATGATCACCTGTTTTATTTTTCCTTGTTCTAAATCTTTTTTAAGAGGAAAAAACATTAAAAAATCAATTGAAATTCAATTTAATTTTCTTTCAGTGAGAAGAAAAAAAGTTTTAAATGTTTGTCAAAGGATTAAATGGTTCAAATGTATGTTTTAAATGCTAATCTTTAAAAAAAAACTATGAAAAATGGACTTAAGTTTCATTATTATTATTTATAAATAATTATATATTTTTATTTGACGAAGAAAACTTGCAAACTAAAGAATGCAATATTTTTCAACTCAAGAAAAATGTATATATATTTAACATACTACTGTGCCCAAAAAGTAAGACCAATTTTTTTTTTTTCAAAAATTCTTTATTTATTCTTCTAAATTTATTTCATCACTTTCAAAGTAATCCCATCCGGACACAATGCACTTATGGCAAGTTTTTTTTCCAACCCTCAATGCATGATAAAGTCATCGCCGGGGATGGCCTTCAAAGCGCGTGCCGATTCACGTTGAATCTCTTCAGTCGACTCAAAACGGTGTCCCCGGTGGTCTTTTGAGTTTAGGGAATAGCCAGAAGTTGCACGGTGTGAATACGGTGGTTGTGGAACGATATGGGTTTCCCTTTGGCGAAAAAAGTCACGAAGAATCAATGCAGAGTGAACTGGCGCATTCGGTGTTTTCGGTATCAATCGAGATTTGATGTGTTTGAGTCCCAAAATGGAATTGATAGATCTTTTTGAAATTCCAACATCCTCAGCAACGTCTCTAATTGTAAATCTACTGTTTGCAAACCCCAAATGTTTAATTTTTTGATGTGAGCTTCGTCGGTTGAGGTTGATGGTAGACCAGAGGGCTCTTCGTCTGCGTTCTCTGCCTCTTTGAACTGTTTATACCACTTTCTAAACATTTCTTTTCGATATAGAAATGCTCATCGAATGCCTTCTGCAACGTTCGATATATTTGTTTCTGCAAACAAAATTTAATGCAAGTTCTTTGCTCAATTAATTCAGGCATTTCAAAATCGCCCGGAATCAGTTTAGCGTCTTACAAAGCCGTGCGTAACTCAAACACTAATGAATATTTTGATGTGAAATTTCACACAGATGTCAAGGACAGTGACCGCAACCTAAAACCAAAAAAATTAAATTCCAAAGAACCGGGAATTTTAAATTGAAAATTGGTCTTACTTTTTGGACACAGTAGTATTGTTTAATGATAGATAATCAAATGAAATATTGAAAATATTAGTTGACTCCTTTAAGATGTTTCGTGTGTTTTTATATTTTTCATCCCCTTACAAATTTCCTTTCCCCTTTGCAAATTTCATCCCCTTTGACCAATTATTTTTGCAAAATTTCAAAAATTGAAATTAATCACCATTTTCATAAATATTTGTAATATTTAATTAAATTTCTCTTTAGTTATTCCACTAAGTTAGGATTACTCTAAATTTAAAAAAAAAAAAATTATTGGTTAATTTTTTTTCAAAACATACCTTAGTTAGGTTATTTTTGTCTTCCTAGGAAGTTATTATTACAGTTATTTCAATGGCAGGTGGAGCTGTCCGATCTGTTTCCTTATAGACTAAAATTGATGGATAGCAATCTTAAATTCTATCAACCACAAATTTTCCTTGTGCAATTACATGAAAAGATCATTGTAAAGGAAGGAATGTATCAAAGATAACAAGGTGCACAATTTCGAAATATCTGCTCTCCTTTATCAATATAGGAATCTACAGATATCTCTGTTATCTTGTACTTCTTCTGTGAAACCAACCAGCCTTTTAAGACACCCAAATAATATTCTGAATAATGAAATGAATTATTGATCTTTTGAAGTGCGTGTGATACGTCATAGGACGAGACACAAAATAGCAATTACCTTTCTATAACTGAAAATATTGGTAGTAATGTGGTACGAATTCAACTCTAAATGTGTAACTCACTGTTATCCCATTTCAATTAACTATAGTACGTTTAGTTTGTGATAATAAGATAATTGATTGCAGATGTCCCTGTTATCTTGCACCTCTTCTGTGAAATCCAACCAGTCTTTAAAGACACCGAACATTTTCTGAATAATGAAATGAATTATTCATCTTTTGAAGCGTGTGTGATACGTCATAGGACGAGACACAAAATAAGAGTAATTACCTTCCTATAACTGAAAATATTGGTAGTAAGGGGTACGAATTCAACTCCTTTAAATGTAACTCACTGTTATCCCATTTCAATTTACTATAGTACGTTTAGCTTGTGATAATAAGATAATTGATTACAGATGTCCTGTTATCTGTGCCTCTTCTGTGAAAACCCAACCAGCCTTTTAAGACACCAAATAATATTCTGAATATGAAATGAATTATTCATCTTTAGTGCGGTGATACGTCATAGGACGAGACACAAAATAAAGGTATTTCATTACTAACTGAAAATATTGGTAGTAAGGGTACGAATTCAACTCCTTAAATGTAACTCACTGTTATCCCATTTCCTTTACTATAGTATGTTTTAGCTTTGTGATAATAAGATAATTGATTACAGATGTCCCTGTTATCTTGCACCCTTCTGTGAAATCCAACCAGCCTCTTTTGTAAAGACACCAAATAATATCCTGAATATGAAATGAATTATTCATCTTTGATACGTCATAGACGAGATACAAAATAAGAGTCATTACCTTCCTATAACTGAAAAATATCGGTGACAAGGGTACATGCACCAACTCCTTTTTAAATGTAACTCACTGTTATCCCATTTACTACGATTTACTATAGTAATGCTTAGCTTGTGATAATAAGATAATTATTACAGATGTCCCTGTTATCTTGTACCTCTTTCTGTGAAACCCAAACCAAGCCTCTTTTTTAAGACAAATCCAAATAATATTCTGAATATGAAATGAATTATTCATCTTTGAAGTGCGTGATACGTCATAGGACGAGACACAAAATAAGAGTCATTTCACCTTCCTATGAACTGAAAATATTGGTAGTAAGGAACTCAACTCCTTTAAATGTAATTCAATCTCCTTTTTAAATGTAGTTCACTGTTATCCCATTTCAATTTACTATAGTACGTTTAGCTTGTGATAATAAGGATGGTGATAATTGATTACAGATGTCCCTTGTTATCTTCCTCTTCTGTGAAACCCAACCAGCCTTTTAAGACACCAAGAGTAATATTTTGCGAATAATATCAGGCCGAATTATTCATCTTTTTGAAGTGCGATGTGATACATTAACTGGACCGAACATACAAAATAAGAGTCGTACCCTTTCTACCAGCTGAAAATAGTAGTATGCAGGGGTACAATTCAGCTCCTTTAGTATAATTCACTGTTATCCCGTTTCAATTTACCCTTAGTACGTTTGGCAACGTGTAGATAGTCGATTTGAATGTCCTGTTGTCTTGCATATTTTATGGCCAGAGGCCAACCAGCCCTTTGAACACCAAATAATATTCTGAATATGGAGGCTGATTGTTCTATCTTTTCCGGGGAGTGGTGAGTACAGGAGTCATAAGACAAGGCACAAATAAATCTGGTACATTTACCTGGCTGAAATGTTGGTGATGAGGACTCAAACATTCAAGTAACATTCGGCTCACTTTTCAGAGTAGCCAGGTTCACTGTTATGCATTTCATTTACTATAATTGATTGGCTTATTTGATGTGAATAAGACAGTGATTTTCCCGGGATAATCCTGTTATCTTTGGCCGCATCTTATATGAAACAATGACCTTGCAAGATTTTCAAAATAATATTCAGAATATGAAATGAATTATTGCATCTTTAAGTGCGTGTATTGATACGTCATAGGACAGGACTGCAAGGCAGAGTCATGCATTGCCGCTGAAAATATTGGTGATGAGGTGCGATTCGACTCCTTTAAATGTAATTCCTGTTATCCCATTTTCCAGTGCCCACTATAGTGCCAGTTTAAGCTTTAACAGTGTGTAAGATCAGTGGTTCCGGAATGTCCCTATTGTCTTTTCCCTCTTCTGTGAGGCAACCCGGCCTTTTAAGACCACCAAAATAATATTCTGAATATAGAATGAATTATTCATCTTTGAAATTCACGTGTGGTACATTATGGGACGAGACCTTTGAAAATGGGGTCAGTACAGCCTATAACTGAAGAGAAATATTGGTGATGGAGTAATACGTGGC